>APFE030890820.1:40193-80018 GCA_000404065.3 Pinus taeda | reverse complement strand
CTGCCCTTGTGCTCATTGATTTGGTGGCCTTTGAACTCCGAGCTGATGGTGGAGAATTCGAGGTAAGGGCCCATAAATGAGGGGGGCACCTTCCTACAAATCCTCTAGCCTGTTCTCCCACGAATTTGGCTGCCAAGTGCTCATTAAGACCTTCAAATTTGTCTCCAAGTTGACCAACAAGGCTACAAAAAGCACCCATTAGACTTGTTGGCATAATGACTAACCAAATTCACTCTATTAACATAATCAAAAACATGCAATAAACAAATGAGAATGGTGGATTAAGTCAACGTAGGAGGTTGAATGAGCCCAAATAATTGTCCATTTTTGGGGCTCATCACAAGTCAACGATTGTCCAAAGCCGAAAAGAACTACTCTACTACTGAGCCTGAGGGATTGGCGACGGTATACGCACTCCAGAAGTACTGCCACTATCTACTCGGGGGACACTTCAAGATGTATACCGATCATTCAGTGTTGAAATACTTAGTGAAAAACCCTATGTTGGGGGGGTGCATTTGTATATGGTTGTTACTATTTCAAGAATATGACTTTGAGGTCATCATAAATCCAGGATGCCTAAACGCAGGACCAGATCCCCTGTCACGCATTGAGAACGATGAGGAGCCAACGAATTTGGAGGAAGGACTACCTGATGCACAACTCTATGCAGTGCACATCGTGGAGAGCCACTTCGAGGATATAATCCACTTCTTAACCATAGGGACAACACCGCAGGGATATTCAGTTCAGCAGAGAAAGGAATTGGTGGTATGCTCAGCGGATTTTACTATTATTGCGGGGCACCTCTACAAAATGGGAAACGAAGAAATATTACGAAGATATGTACCTAAATTTGAACGAGGACAGATCCTCGCAAAAGCACATGGGGGGGCTATAGGAGGACATTATGCAGGACGGGTGACAGCACAAAATATTCTTCGCACCAGACCATGGTGGCCAACCCTACATCAAGACTCGAAAGTGTACTGTCGGGCTTGTGATGTATGTCAATGTATTAGGAAACCATCATGAAAGCGTGAGATGCCACTCAATCCACAAATGACGCTGCAGCCATTTGAAAAATGGGCGATAGACTTTGTGGGGCCTATCACACCTCAAGGGAAGATGGATGTGTGCTACATCATCACTGCGACAGAGTATTTGACTAGATGGGTGAAAGCACAGCCCGTTAAGGACTGCATGTTCGCTACAACTGTGAAATTTTTATTCGACAATGTCTTGACATGGTTTGGATGCTCAAAAATTTTAGTGAGTGACCACAGAACACACTTCCTAAATGAAACTATCAGCGCACTTATTGAGGATTTCAGGTGTATCATCAGCAAAGCACGATGTACCATCTGCAAGCGAACAGAACCGTAGAAGCATTCAACAAGGTTCTGGATACTGCGTTGACTAAAGTATGTAATGAGTAGCGAATTGATTGGGATTTACACATACCTGTCGTGCTATGGGCATACAGAACCACATGCAAGAAATTGATGGGGCAGACACCATTTAGGTTTTTCAATGGCACGGAAGCCATCATGCTAATGAAATACATTGTACCCAGTTTGCGGATAGCAACGATGACTCGCATGGCAGACCGCAAAGCCTTGGAAGAGAGGCTCGCGCAACTGGAAGAACTTGAGGAAGAATGGTTTCTGGCAAGATTCCATCAACAGGTACAGAAACAATGCGATAAAGCTTAGCACGATCGCCATATCAAGTTGCGCACATTCAAAGTAAATCATTTAGTATTGTTGTATGACAACAAGTTCGAGAAATTCCCTGGAAAACTCCGAGTGCATTGGTTGGGACCATATGTAGTAAAAGAGGTCACAGATGGAGGCACGGTCCAGCTCGGCAAGCTTAATGAGAGCCCTTCCCAAGAAGAGTAAATGGCAGTCGCCTGAAGCTCTACAAGATTGGGCCGACTGTCTGACTAACTGACCGAAGTACAGTCTCAACACTCCAAGCAGTTGAAAGAAGGCGCGGGACTATAAATGAGTCTGCATGAAAGTTGCGCAGAAACAGGGTTCCGCGTAAGGCGCGTCTATCGCAGGAATCGCGGTCGCACATAAAGAGTTGCGCTGCTGTGCAGAAAGGCGAGAAAGTGACTGTTGAGGTCACTGTTCATGACAAGATGGTCACTCTGAGACAACGAGGAGCGGACGACAGGCATTTAAGACATGGAGTCAGAACTAGATTTGAAATGATCTGCCATCCGTATTGCATTAATGAAGAAAAAAAGGAGGAAATGGTCGGATTTGAATATCAGCTAGCCTATAAATCACAACTGGTCATCTACCGAACAACCCATGGCACTGTGAGACCTAAGTTATTACGCTATCTTATAGATATGGACCTGTCCAACTTCGATGCTTTGAGAATAAACCCAGTGGTTGTAACATTGTCAAAAGAGACGCAGGACCTTCGGAACAACGTAATGCCGACAACCAAGGTTGTCATGCTGAGCCCAATGCTAGTGGTGGAAGATATACTGCAAATTCCCAAACAGATAGTAGGACTGGTCCGTATGTTGCCACGAAACCTGTAGTCTGGTAAGCGATCTATGAAAGATAAGGGTGAGATGGTGAATCTTGGAATAAAAGACAGAATTCCGTTGAAAAGTGCATCCCTGGGCTAAGTGCCCGTGACGAAACTTGAAGATTGGGACCTCGCGGACAAAAACATCTCTCTTGCAAAAATGCAGCACAAGCTTCAACAGACATTGAGTATACGGGACCAGAGATTGCAAGCTTGTTGCTCTTGCACAAAAAGTTCATGAATTTGGCATCTCAGCTAGAGCTAGAATCCTATTAGG
Source organism: Pinus taeda (assembly GCA_000404065.3). Classification (NCBI taxonomy): domain Eukaryota; kingdom Viridiplantae; phylum Streptophyta; class Pinopsida; order Pinales; family Pinaceae; genus Pinus; species Pinus taeda. The sequence goes on along the minus strand of APFE030890820.1, from coordinate 77,188 downwards.
GGCCACTTTGTGTTAACCAAGCAGAGCAAAATGAGCATCATCAGTTACACGAATTAGTAGGGGCAATGGAGCAGGAGCTTGAAGAAGTGTTGCAGAAGGCAAGGATGGAGCAACGAAGTGTAGTGCGTCACTCACAGGAATGCTGGAACGCGAAGCCTTGGTAGCGTGTCTCGCCGCATTGACGAGTGACTTAGGACAAGTCACGATGATTGTGTTGGGGGCCTGTTGGGCAGCGGATCCCCTGTGTAGTGCTTTTGGGGCTTACAGCCCAAATTTTTGGGTATTGGTATTGTAAAAGCTTCACGAAGTGTGTAGAGCGTGAATTGTAAGGGGTCAAGTCTAAGGGTAGTTCGCCCTAAAATATTGTAAATTAATCTAGAATGTGTTAGCCTACCCATGGTCCGAGAACCATGGGAATGTATAAATAGAGCGAGCCTCTAAATGTAGAAGGTAGCTTATGACAGTAATAGTTGATCTAAGTCTGTAAGTCAGAGTCGTGGGTAGTAGTAGTAGAAGAGGCTCTACAGCTGTCTGCACAGAGGCCTAGTAGAGTCCTCAGCTGTGTGCGCGGACCCCTACAGCTGAGTGTGCAGGGTAGGAAGTGAAGTGTAACTGGAAAAAGCATTAATAAAGATAAGTTGGTTTTGGAATATTGCATATCTGTTTCTATATTCTGGATTAGGCATCTATTATGGTTTATGATTACGCGTGCATCTGTTTGTGCTAATTTATAATTGAAAGTATTGGCCTACTTAATTGAATTCAAGATCTATAATAATATTAAGCACAGAAAGGGGTAAAGAACATTCGCTCTCGTTATCTTAGCCATGCGAAGGTAGTTGCACTGAACAGACGACTACACTGAAGTAGCACAATGCGTAGGATTAGTTCGCGAGCTTTCCAGACCTTGTCAAGACATCCCTAGGATGCAGAAACCTATTTCGAACACCCTCCCATACTACCTCGGGTGAGACCTCAGTCCGCGCTTCGCGGACTAATGCCGAAAGGGCCGGTAGTTTTGGGATTTGTTTGGCTAACACTCTGAACCTGGGTCAAGCCCCATCAAGCCTATACCAGTTACACAAGTAAAATTCTCTACTAGAGCTCATTTAAAAGCTTTAGGTAATGCATAATTTAGACCATAGGTATACTTCAAAGATAAGGTTAAACTTTTAGATTTATAAAACAAGTGAGGGTTTATTGCAATGTAGTTAAAGGGTTGTGGAAGGCATCGAAGGAGATAGACTGAGTACACAAAGAAATAGAAGAAAAATTTTAAACAATAGGATGAATGGATGATGCTTTAAAGAATGTGAAATGTAATTAGTGGTTGAAGAATTAAAGTTTGTGGATTGGATTATATCACATTTAAAGAAGTGGGAAACTTTAAATTTATGATTTTTTAACATAGGAAGATTGCGGATTGAGTTTTTGCAAGGCGACGCTATTGTAGAAGAAATAGGGGAAGGTATGTAATCAACAAATAGAAAATTATTTTTTTATGAATGAACTAATCTTACCCTTCACATTAAGTACTAAAGCTCTAAAATGCAAGTGCAACCCTAGGTAATGAAGACATGTTACCCATTGTCATCATAATAGATTTTCCTTTTCTAGGTCATCTCCCCTTCAACACAAAAGTTTGGAATATGTATTGTAAATGAAAGTGATGATGAATCAAACCTAATTCAGATTCAATTACGGAAAATGGATTCTAAGGTATCAATATTAGAGGGTTATTTTTATAATTGATTAGGGCTAAAAGGAAATGGTACAACATGGTACAATCAACTTTAACTTCTTATTTTTATAAAGTGATTATGAGTCCTTGGATTAAGGTGATCTTCTTAGAAAACAACTTTAAGTGTGCTCTTTACTCTAAAGTGGGAAATACCCAACAAACTTTGATTAAGATGATGGTTGTAAGCTTAACACTATCAAATGATTTATATGTCAAAATCTTGTTAGGTTTTATTATCAATTCGAAGTACGAATACTTGTGAAATTCAAACAGAGTATGTGTAGAATTAGATTATTTGTAGTGTGATCTACTTAAAATGCACACTGCCTACTTATGCTTAAACTTGTGAAATTAATTGCATGAACTAAATGAAACAAAAGATAATTCCATCATTGAATGATACTTTATCCATAAATGTTGTAAATCGAGTTGTAGTTAAGTATTCAATCTTCAAGATGTAAACCTTCTACATCAATACTCCATTTAGTTGATTTCATAATATAATTCAATAAATAGATATTAGAATTCAAGAAGATAAAAAAAAATTAACTGTAGAAATGAAACACACCACTCCTTATCAATCAAAAACAATTTTAATCATTACTGGCAATAACCATGTGTTTGAACACCAAACATGCAATTAGGAACTTGGTGCAATTAGGACCTTGATGTCACTCATTTATCACATGACATGATTTAGACACTTCTTCTTTCCGTGAACTGTTGCTAATAAAGAGAACTAATCTATGAGCTAAAAATAATCATTGGAAAAGGAAACACACTTTCATCAATGTAAATACACTTACGAAATAAAATTGCATAAAGTAAAATACAACAAAAGACCACAATGATAGATGTCTTTCGAACCAACTAATGTGGTCCATCCTCGGGACAAGGTAAAGAATCAATTGATCTTAAGGAATAAATTGCATGGATGCGTCATTTCCCAGAATCAATCGATCTTAAGGAATAAATAGGATGGATGCATCATTGCCAAAATTAGCTATTGAAAATTAGTCATTGGTAAATTAGTTAATAAGGTAAGTAAAATATGATTTAAAAATTAGAGGTAAGGATTTATCTATTAAAGTAATATATATTTAGTTAAAAACTAGTTATTAGAGTGGGGAGAAGGACGAACACAAAGGAGCGGAGCGAGAGCCTGGAGCAGCCCTTACGAGAGGAACCAGTTACAGGGAGCCTGGGGTAGCCTCCTTCTAGCAGGAGGAAGCGAGGAGAGTGCACAAAGAGACACACCCAAATTTGAGACTACACGAAGAACCAGAGCCATGGCCCCAGGAGGGGGTCACAAAAAGGAAACTCCCTTACCATTAGAGCTAGCAACCTTTCGAGATCTGGTAGCAGCTTGCAACAAAAGGCCAGGATCTGAAAACCAACAGAAGTTCGTGAAAAAAATGGAAACTATCCCTACAGTTGCTCTTCCTACTAAGGAGCCATGCAAAGTTGCTTTAAACCTAGCAAAAAGAGGACTTATCGGCCAGTTCACAGGTTTATGGCCCTCACCAAAAGCGGTAGAAGCTTTGGTTCAATGGAACTAGCATTCCCTGGTCAAAGAAGGAATAAAAAGCCATTTCGTCGGCAAAGGCTTCTTTGTATTTGTATTCAAAGCAACAGAAGATAGAAACCTAATATTCAGAAACAACCCATATTTCATGGGGCCCTAGGGACTATATCTGAATAAATGGACTCCAGATTTCGACCCGACCCAAGATGTGCTCTTCGGCATTCCGGTCTGGGTGAGACTGCCCCACCTTCCTCTTCACTGTTGGAACCCTAAATCCTTGGAAACCATAGGTAAAAAGCTAGGCAAATACATCAACTGAGCAAAAAGAAGAGACCAGTATTCCTGCGCTAGAATTTGTGTAGAAGTAGACTTGGAGGAAGGTCTCCCTGAAGCCATTAAACTCATTGTGGCTGACTGGTCACACATACAAGTGCTAGACTACGAGAAACTACCATTTAAATGCAGACACTGCCATGGCTACAGGGACTTTTCTAAGCATTTTAAAAATAAATCAGAGGATGTAGTTGAGAAAGAGAAGGGAGACCGATGGACTCAGGTCCAAAAATCAGGACCAACCAAGCAGAGCAATAGGAATAAAGGGAAATCCACCTCCATTGGGAGGGTTGATCCTACAAAACCCCAAGCAGAAGGAAGTTTAGTCCCTCCAATAGCAGACATATCAACCAACCCCTCTGATACTCTCAGCACACCAGAAGAACTCCAAGATCCAGCAAAGAAAGAGATTGAACAACAAACAAACAACATGGAAGAAAGCAGAAGGCAAGAGGAACCAGTCCAAACCCCAAAAGGTGCCTCTAGTTCCCCTTCCTATGCAGATATGACAAGAAAGAAGACCCCTGAGACATCGAGATCCTCAGAAGACGAAACATCTGAGAGACCCTTGAAAAGAGTGGGAAGGAAATCTCACTGAGAGGCTAGAGAAGAAGAAGCAGAGAGACTAAAAATGCAAGGCAGTCAGGCCAATATGGAGATGTCAATCGGCAGAAATAATAGAACCAGGCCTCTCAACGGAGGTACTGCCCCAACCCCTACTAGTAAATAATGCGATTATTCTCTTGGAATTGCATAGGATTGGGGAACCCATCAAAAGCTGAAGCAGTCAAGAGCCTACTAAAGTTAGAACTTCCTAAGATCCTCATGCTTTAAGAGACTAAAATAGAAGGACAAGCCCTTATGGAACTCAGGGAAGCAAAATGGAAAACAAAAGCTGGAAAAGCAGTAAGTGCTAGAGGTACATGCGACAAGTTAGCCACTCTCTTTGAGGCAGACAAATTCCAACTTGAAAGCTCCTTTCAGACACAGCACTGGATTTATACAGAACTATGACACCTACCAAGTAAAATAAACATTGCTCTCTCTAATCTCTATGTTCCTATACTCTATGTAGAAAAGGAACAATGCTAGAAAACCCTGACTTATTTTTTGGAAGCTTACTCCATCAATAATATAATTATTGTCAGAGACTACAATCTAATCCTAGACCCAAAGGAAAAAAGAGGAGGAACCAGCAGCAGGGACCGCTTCCTCCCCTTAGTGGAAAACTTGATCCAACAATGGGATTTAATGGAATTCAAGTGAAAAAAAGGGCTATACACCTAGACAAATAACAGAATAGGGGAGGAGCATATCTCAGTCAGGCTGGACAGATTCCTCCTTCATAGCTCCTTCCTCTCCGAGAAGATGATCATTTCCACAAAAATTATTCCAAAGTGGAACTCACACCATAAACCCATCCTCCTTCTGATGGAAGAGAAGAAAACATGGGACAAATCCCCTTTCGGTTCAACCCACTATGGGCAAACAGGGAAGGGTTTCTGGATACAGTGAATAAGGCTTGGTCCATTCGTGTTCAAGGATCACCCAGCTATGTTTGGGAGCAAAAGATAAAAGCCACCAAAATTGCCCTGAAGCAATGGATAAAAAACCCACAGTCTCTCCCACCACCCAAAGAAAACAAAGCACAAAGCAGTTATTGGATCTCGAAATGGTCCTAGAGACTCAAGACATAACTAGAGCAGAGATCCACAGGGAGTAAGAACACCAAATCGGCACCCTCTGAACTTTTAGAGAAGAGGAAGAATATTTGAGGCTCAAGTCACGCAATCTCTGGCTTGTGTCTAGAGACAAAAATATAGCCTTCTTCCACAAGCAAAATCGTACTTGTCTCTCTAGAAACCACACTGTTGAAATTACCTCGCCAGATGGGACTATACTTAAAGGCACAACATAGATTAAAGAGGTGGCAACCTCTCACTTTTAGTTGTTTTTCAAAGAAGACGGCGTGGAGGATAATGAGGAAGCTCATGAATTACTCAAGCACATTCCAAGGATGGTTAACGAGGAGGACAATGCATCTCTCCTAAAGCCATTCACTAAAGAAGAAATCAACAATGTCATATGGAAGATGGAACCAGAAAAAGGCCCTGGATTAGATGGATTCTCAATACACTTCTATAGACTCTGTTGTGACATCATCAAGGCTGATCAAAGGATTCCTTCGAAAAGACAAAGTGGGAGGAAGCACATACTCCACCTTCCTAGCCCTAATTCCCAAAGAAGCCAACCCGGAGACATTCGACAAATTCAGACCAATCTCTCTTTGCAACGCGTCCTACAAAATTCTCACCAAGCTACTTGCTAATAGAATAAAACCTCTGCTGGAAAAACTCATCTCTCCTAATCAAGGATGGTTTGTCAAGGGAAGGCATATCCTGGACAATGTGATACTGGTGCAGGAAATCGTCCAATGTAGCCACCAGTGCAAAGAGCAAGATATGCTCATCAAACTGGACATGGAGAACGCTTTCGACAAAGTAAGACATTCCTTCCTTCTTCAAGTTCTTTCTATATTTGGTTTTACCCCTAAATTTGTTAATTTGATTAAAGCATGCATTGGAGAACCATGGATAGCCCCTCTAATAAATGGTAGGCCTGCAAAATACTTCAAAGCTTCAAGGGGAATCAGGCAAAATTGACCTCTATCCCCCTTCCTATACATTTTGATGGCAGAATCTCTAAGCCAAAAACTCTCTGATGAAAAGCTCAACGGGACACTTCCTAGCATTAGGGCAATACCCTTCCCTAATCAACCATGCCTTGTTTGTAGACGACTCTATCCGTTTGGGAGGAGCCTCCATTAAAATAGCAAGAGCCTTCAACAAAGTAATCCAAAGCTTCTGCAGAGTCTCCAAAGCTGTGATCAATAACAGAAAAAGTGCAGTGTACATCTAGGCTGCAGACCAGCAATCTATTCTCAAGATAACCTAAGCCCTAGGCTTCATCAGATATGTTTCTTAGGAAAAATTCAAGTATCTTGGTTTGCCTTTAACCTTGGGCACTGCTAAGGCCCCTCACTAGATGGAAATTATCAGCAAAATCAAGGCGAAAATGACTACTTGGGGAGGACAGTGGCTTACCACAGCCGGGGAGCTCACTTTGGTCAAGTCAATCCTCTCTTCCCTTCCTATCTACTAGGCCTCTTTCCTTTTAGCTCCAAAAATGATCATCGATCAATTAGCAAAGCTGGTCTGGAATTTCCTATAGCAAGGAGGAAAGGGGAACCAAAAAAAATTCCATATAGTAAGCTGGGACATAGTGAAAAGGCCAATACCTGAAGGTGGACTTCAGGTAGGAGATCCTGTGTTGGCCAATCTCGCAGTGGGAGGGAAGACCCTTTGGAAAATCTTCTTAAACCAAAAACACCCTATAAGTCAAGTTCTAACTAAAAAATATTTGCACAAGCTCTCAATAAAGAATATGGATGAAGGAGTTTCTCATAAAGAAACCACGTTGTGGAATTTGTGCACCCAAGGCTAGAAATTCTTCAAAGAACAGCTTTACAAAATTACAGGAAATGGAAAAAAAATCAGACTATGGGAGGACAAGATCATGGGTCTCCATCCCTTAAAGCTTACCCCAGATATTGCAAACATGCACAACTAGCTCATCCAAAAAGGTATCCACAAACTTGTTGACATTTGCACATGGGATTCAGAAGGGAAATAGAGTAATTGGGACCTACATCGCCCTCCTAATTGGATGCTCCCTCAACTCCATCAATTATTAGATAAACTCACTGGTTTGGCTCTTGTGCATCTGCATTCGAGCGACAAGTGGGGCTGGGGGAAGTCCAGATCTTACTCAACAAGGCTGGGTTTTGTAGCCCTCCAAAAACAACAACCTCAGATCCATACCACAAATCTTTGGCAGCATGTATGGGACGCATTTGGACTCCCAAAAATCAACTTCTTCTACTGGACTCTCATGCACAGAAGGACCCTCACCCGGGAAAACCTAGAGAAAAGAGGAATCATTGGTCATCATAGATGCCCCCTCTGCTGCAAGGACTAGAAAATGATCGATCACCTATTCATAGACTGCCCCTTTTCTGAAGAGGTCTAGATGCAAGCTACCACGGGGCTCAACATCCAATTCCCTCAGCAATCCTTAGTGGTTAGTATTTTCACAACTTGGAAAGATCGCTATCCACACTCTTTGAACAACAAATCAACTTGGACTAAAATCTGGAATGCAATCCCAAAATATATCTGTTGGGTAATCTGGTTGGCTAAGAATGAAGCCATCTTCAACAATAGACTTCAATCCACCAACACAGTCACTGCCAAGGCCAAAGCCTTGCTGCTGTAAACTCTTGAAAATAGACCTTATAAGTCAAACAACTACCTACTCCCTGAAGAGCTCAGTTGGCTAGGTGATTCCCTGAGAGGGGCAAGTATCAAGAAGAATATCTCCTTGATTAGCCATAACCCGGAGTGGCGTCTCCAAATCTCTGAGGTGGAATTCCAAAAATGGTAGAGAAATCAAGGAAAAGTCACGATTTTCTTTGATGGAGCCTCCAAAGGAAACTCAGGGATATCAGGGGCAGGAGGAATAATTTACTCCATAGATGGACAAAAATAGGACAGCTACAGTTGGGGTCCAGGTTAGAGCACCAACAACCAAATAGAGGTCCTAGGTCTGCTAAAAGCTTGTCAGCTGGCTCAAAGGAATATATGGGAAAACCTTCAAATCTTCGGGGACTCTGAAATCCTAATTAAAGCCCTTAATAAGAGTGATCAACTCAACAACCCTGTTGTAAACAAGACCCTAGAAAGAATAAGAAATTTGACTCAAAACTTCACATCCTGCTCATTCTATCATGACTTGCGTGCTCAGAACAAGGAAGCCGACATAATGGCAAACAAAGGATGTCTTCTAGCCTAAGGTAGGCTGGTGAACAATGATGATGATGCTGAAAGGCACCCAATCCCTTAACAAACAAGGAGAGTCGTCCAAGAGTAGAACCTGCAGAACAAAGGCGGGCTCACAGGTTTTCGGCTTTCCACACGGGCCAGCTGAGATAGGAGCAAAAGGAGGGTGGAGAAAGGATTTCATTCAGAGGACTATTTTGATGGACAAGAGATGAAGACTCAGGGTGGGGGAAGATCCGACAGTCATAGTGTGCTGGGAAATACGAGGGGATAAAGATGTGGGGAGTGGTAAGCGTTTTCATCGCACCGCTCCTAGCTGCTGGGTAGTTTTCCTCGCGTTAGATGCGATTCGACTCACGGCCTAACATGTTACAGGACAAAACAGCCTATTTCGCATGCCCCTGAGGTGATAAAGATCGGACAGCAAATCAATGCAATAAGCGTTGGATCCGGACGAGGGAAGATCTAACGGTTATTGCACACTTATCATGGCGAGGTATTATCCTTGTAGTGGGGACGGGTACAGAGATGGGTCCTAGTTAATGCTCAGTCAACTTGGGATGTGATGTGCATCAGTCCTAGGTAGAGTTGATCTAACGACCATCATGCTTTGGAAAAGAAGGGGAGTTATTTCGCCAAGAGTGGTAAGCAAGTTTGTTCGCAATGCTCTTGGCTGCTCGTCATTTTTTTTAATTGAATGCAATTCCACTGAGTGGCCGACGCGTGGCAAAACAAAACCACCAATGTCGCGCGCTCCTGAGGAATTATGGTTCGGAAAGCAATGGATGTGATATGTGTCTGATCTAGGCAGGAGAAGATCTAACAATTGTCACGTGTCGAGATCGGTGGGGGTTAACTCTATAGTGGGGTCCGGTACGGGGGATAAGACACGTTTTAAACAAAAACATATTAATTTTGCGGGTTGGTATTTTGGCCCATAGAACTTAGTGTATGTGGGTTTTAACTTAACCCAAGAAGTACCAAAGTTTCAAAGAAAAGAGGAACATAGCAAAGAAGGATAGGAGACTTCTTTTGAGCCCGAATTTTCGCACTTGTCTGTACTCGAGGTTGTTGGCTTGCCCAACCTCTTCTTATTAATAAAATTCAACAGTTTCTGTTAAAAAAAAAAAACTAGCTATTAGGAATAAATAAATATAAATATTTTATATTTTTGTACCAATATTTTAATAATTTAATATTAAAAAGTAAGAAAAATATTATTAGAAAATCCGAAGTAAGGATAATCTATTAAAATTATATATTTATTTAAAATATTTAGATAAATAAATTATAACAATATTTTAATCTATATTTTAATAATTTAACTTATAAGTGGTAAAAGAAAATATTATTTAAAACTTCTAGGTAAGGAGTTATCTATTAAAATTATATATTTATTTAAAAACTAGTTGTTATAAAATATTTTGTTCTATTATTTTAATACTTAATTAATAACCTAAGTAAGATATCATTTAAATTTATTTAAAAACTAGTTGTTATAAAATATTTTATTCCGTTATTTTAATAATTAGTTAATAAGGTAAGTAAAATATTATTTAAAGTCCGGTAAGGAGTTATCTATTAAAATATTTTATATTTCGAAGCAAATAAAATATTTTATTGTAATGTTTTAATAACTAATTAGTGAGAGATAATAGATATTATCAATTTATAAACATTATTAGGGGCTAACTTATTCCAAATAAATAAAATATACCTATGTTTAATTGTATAGAACTAGAGTTATAGGTTAATAAATGGTTCTAGAAATAATTTATCATAATATATAAGAGAAAAAGAAAAGTTATGTATTATTATGTATATACATATATTAGTTATATTAACTGACTTAATAATAATATTGCGAAAAATAAATAGTAGAGAAAGACTTAACTTTTATATATATTAGAAAAATGAAGGTCAAAAGGGTTACAAAAATATGTATAATAAAAAATAATAATGATTACTAAATAAAACAAAAGGAGTTAAACAAGAAAATAATAGTAAAAATAAAAACCTAAAAATAAACTAGAAAAAAGAAAGAAGAAGAATCAAGAGGTGAATGCTGGAATCCAACTCCCTAAAGTTATCTCATTCTCGTACATTATTTTCTTAAAAAAAACTTCACACCCTTCAATCTTCAGCTTATTTATCAGATGAACAGATGTATTCCAAGAAATGCATGGTTAAAATCACGGGTAGAATTTAAATATAAACAAGGGAAGCTGCGACGCAGCAAGTCCCTGCATTGAGTGGAGATTTATGTTTCAGTCTCAAAACCTCAGAGATCAAGAATATTGCAAAAGGTCAAAATACTATAAGGTTAGATATCATCTTAGTAGATCTGTTATAGAAGTTTTATCTATGACTCAAGTCTTAAAGCTTCGAGCCACAAGACCTCTACAATGATTGAGTAGCATGAAGAGATTCAAAGAGCTCGAGACCATATCCAAAAATTCTGCCCCGAATTCTTATTTTGGTCACTGTTTTTAAAGGCAATTTTGATGACATAAAATATGTGCAAGCCTCTCTTGCTAGAATCGAAAATCTTAGAAATGTTATACCTCAGATCGACCTTTGTACAAGGGACCAAGATATCCATAGCCAACTCGATTTGATTGTTGTGGTTATCAAAAGGACAGAACCATTAAAGAACACCTATTAGTAAGTCCTGAACATAGAAAGTGTTTTTTCCGAGGAATAATGATCTTGAAGTGACCGAGGCTGTGCATCTAGAGACTCTCTTATCTTTAGAAGATGCTAATACTCATTACTTGGTCTACTAGAAGAATGAAAAAGTCTCAAGTGGAAAGGAATCAATTGTTTCAGTCATAAACAAAGCCAGGGAGGTTTGATTGCACTCCCAGATCTCTAAGTTTGAAAAATCTACAAGTCATCTTGAGACATGTGATTCAGCTTCAATAAGCAAGGTTGATTATGTAAAGGAAGCAAAATTACTTGATGATCCTAAATATTCCTTTACTAGGGTGTGTAAATATTCTAGGCTTACAGTGAAGAAAAGGGTCGAAGCCCTAATCCAAGATTGAAGATTCTCTCCTCCTTTCATTTATGAGGGATCAAAATTGGTATTGAAGATGGACTTTGAACAAACCACACAACATGTGATCCAAATCTTAATATGTTCCAGATCTGATAGGCCGAAAATCTCAGAATTTAGAGGCCAAAATACCTCAGGTAGACACTCGATGAAATAAATTGAGAAACCTCAATCTTATGACAAAGGTCGAGCATCATTTTTCCTGTGGTATATCTTTGAAATGAAAGCCAAGACTTCTAAGGCATATTCCTATGACAAGTTCTAAGTTCCCTTGTGATGAAAATTATAGTGATCTAACACAAATTCTAGATGAAAGGAGTTTGTCTTCAAGTTAGAGACACATTTTCATCTTACAGACCCTAACCAATATGTTACAAGTGGACTTATTGTGGACAAGTGAAAGGAACCCTGATGAGGAGCTTAAGAAGTGATTTTTCTTCCTCAGCTGAAGAATTTGAATCATAACTCGAAGAAAAATGATATAGCTGAATTCTTTTGACCCAAGATGAAATTGGGGGCAAAAGAATTCCAATGACCCAGTGCACAACCAAACAAGCCAGAGGAGATATGACCTTGGATATTCCAAGACTATGAGTACTATTAGGAGATGGGTACTGTGATGATTGTTAGGGTCTGCCCTTGCCCCTCTTAAATCCCCTCATCCTCCACTACAATTTCTCTGATCTCACCTTCATCATGTTCTTTCATCAAATCTCACAAAGGAAACAAATTCAAATGTTGAATTTCATCTCCTAGTCTTATCCCGTTGTGTTCTCCCATTCTGCCTGAAAAAAAAAGAACAAATAATCATGTCCTTGCATAAATCGAGCAAAATAACTAAATTTACAACCTGCATTCTCTCAAATTAGATATAGATACCGACAATGGAGTCATGCTTAAATATTCGCAAGAAACCAATTCAGCCAAAACTCTAGCAATAAAGAATCGCTCACCGATGGAAAATCTTGGAAAGAAAACAAAGCACAACACAAGAAAATCAATTCTTCACAAACTTTAGCAAAATGACTAGATTTTCGAGCTTTGTTCCCTCAATTTATTTCTAAAAATAAATCATCTGAATCATGCTTCATGCTTCAAATGTGCATTTTTCATTCTTCAAATGTTCAATGAACACCGAAATTCTTGTAATATAGAATCTTTGAGCCTGACGGTGAATCAGAGAAGGGAATAAAACCAAAAAGAGCTCAGCAAAATGAGAAGACTCGGTACCAATAATTGAGAACAAAGAAACAAAACTTATAGACAAAAGCAAGCAAAATAATAATCACTTACACAACAACATTTGTCTTGTACGATCTTAATCGAACAATGCATTGCTTTTAAAAATTGGTTTATAGAGGCCATGAGAAATCCGTCTTAAACCAGATGAGAAATGTTCATGGTCTGATTTCAGAGGTGTTTCGTCTTTTTTAGCGGCATTTACCGTCATTACTAAATATAGAAGGGCTTGTTTAACATGGAACCCAACCCAATGGTAGGTCATTTCGCGAATATTGAGATAAATTCAACAATGATTTGACTTCAGTCATTATTTTTAAGTCTATGAAATCAAAAGATAAATAAAATTTCTTTAAAGTTTTGTAATTGAAGCATGTCATATGACGTGACACCTTGGAAGTAATGAATAATACATATTATTATACGAAAAGAAGAAAGAAAAGCACTTGTTAGTAGGAGTTTGCATGCATTTCACGTGTCAGTAGCAATGCATGCATTTCACGTGTCCAGACGATGCAGCAGTGATTGTGTTGTTTTTCTATTTCTTAAACCATCCCCTCTTTTCCTAAGCAGGAATTCATCAAAAGCCTTGCATCGGTGGAATTCAAAAGCTTCTAGCGACTCAATCTTCAGAGGTTTTCATACTCTCAAGAATTCTGAAAATTTCGAATTATGCCAGATTAGTCTTCACTCTCAAGAATTCTGAAAATGTTTTAGACGCACGCTATCATCTACCAAAAAGTCCCCTGGAAGTCGGTCGTATTCATGCTGCAAGTCGTTCAGAAGTAAAACATGATAAGCTCAGCCAGTGCAGTTGTGGAGTATATAGAGTTCTTCTACTATGCATGTCAAGGATGGGAAATTATGGGAAATTATCAGCTACACAATGTTGGTTGTGTGGCTTGTGGCATTGTTTGCGCCCCTCCGTGGTGTCATGCCCCCTACTCCTCAGGAAGAGGAGATGAGTGCCTCTCAGCTGTATAAATATGCAGCTCTCAATGTCTGAATCACGAATCAGGAGGTTGTTGTGCCTTCTTCGCTGTGAATCCTAGTCCGCTCCTTCTCACCGCCTTAGGGTTAGGGTTTGCAACAGTGCTGGTTTCAACTTTTTCTGGTTAAAAATATGAGGTCAAAGGAATGATAAGTCTTAAAGTACTTTCCTTTATAGTACAGATACTTTGTGATATAATCTTATTCGATGCTTTTTCAAGCTTTGTATGGTAAAATAACATGATTCATTATTCTGTTAAACCGTAAGCTTAACTTTGATTCTTTCTTTAATCTGGTTACTTGAATAATATTCTTTATATTCTGCTTGCAAAATACCGATGTGAAATTTCACCTTTGAAGGTTTCAAAGTTTTAGAAAGGCGACCAAACACTTGTCGGTCAGACCTGCGATGGAGAAATTTGCAGGCAAACAAACTGACAAAGCGTGACTCCTAATTATTCCTCTGCAAGGTTCAGTTATTGCTTTATTTTTCCTTGAAATTATAACTTTGCAAAATTTCTCTGTAAACTACTACTTTTGTTTTGAAATTTTTTGGATCAATCTGCAAGGTCAGGCCTTATAGTTTATTGATACATCTTTTCCAGAAAATGTTGCTCAAACTGTGTATTGCCTGCTGTTAATTTTTTAATCCATATTTACCTGAAAATCATAGAAGACTTTGTATCGTTAACAGAAAAGACACAACATTGTCAACTACAGAGAACATCCATGCCCTCTCTCATAAACTTAGCACATGCTAACTGTCCTTACTGTTAGGGAATATTATATGCCTGTTTGATAAATTTCTTTGTTCTACTTGTTCATCTCGGATTAAAATTCGAAATTATTGCTATAGAAATCTACACACACACAGGAGCGCTACAAGTTGTGCAGATGATATTATAACATATAACAGCCTTTGACATATTATATTGTTTCCAATATTATTGTCCAGTCATCTTTATTCTCTGGCTAGTAATTGTCGCAAAATGATTTACAATGCGAGCATCTAATGACCTTTATATAAATTCAAAGAAATTTGTTCTCACTATTAAATTTTGTTTGCAGGTTTTAATGTAAACCTGAAGCATCCGTTCAATGCCCCTATTATCTCATATCTACTCAAGCACCGTCAGAATTTTCTATCTTTTTTGGAAATAATTGTATATCCAGAGAGTTACCTGCTTATCTCTACTGAAATCGGTAAGCTTGTGAATCTTGACTTCCTAAATTACAGTCACAGCAAAATAGTAGAGGAAATCTTCCTTTCCCTTTTCGAATCTTCTAATCTGACTCGCTTGACATACTTGGACCTTTGCAGAAACCAATTGTCAAGAAAATATCAAGTCAAGAACAATCCAAAAAAACATTGATTTGTTCAACCTAACATTAAGATCCAGCCATGCCCTGAACGAGCTCTGGAGATCCGAGATTGTTATGGTATGAAGACAAAGGCCTGAGATTCTCAGAAATAAGGTATTAAATCTAGCTCTGGAGATCCCAGGGCCACATAAGTGTTACAAAGGCCCAAATGGCAGTGTCGGAAAGATCTAGACGTCAAAAGGATCCAAACGTCAAAAAGGGAAAGCTAGGAAAGGAAACATATTAAAATTTCCATGTATGTTGGTGAAACAGAATTGGCATTTAATGTGCTCTACTAATGCTAGCATTAATTCAGCTAGTATTTACTAGTTTGAAAATACGAAACAAATTACTAATTATAACATATGGTTTTGCTCTTCGGCCTCGGGAAGAGGCCAAATAAGAAGGAAAATAAATCTGTATCGAAAAACTTTGGATGGCGAATTGGTCTTTGTCGAGAAACTTTGGTTATATCATGATTAGCAGGATTAACAAACAGGTGAACTAATGCTAAGATGGGCATAATCGATTACTATAGTCCCTGGCCATTGCCAGATGGCAGGGACTAAAAAGGATCTCTATTTTGTTATAAGGGCAGTATTATGGACTAAGGCTACTGCTTTTAATTTTTGCATTTTTGTTTGTCTCACATATATGTAGGTAAAATTCCGCTCTAGCAATGGAATCTGATGAACATTAAAAATCTTCTTTTTATATGCAATCTGTAATTTAAAACTATGAGCATTTGTTTATATTTAATCTTAGAACTGAGAATTGAATTCCGGTGAGAATTCTTCAAAACAAATTTAATTATGATGCCAATGTATGACATCAATTTCCCCAAACCCTTGAGAGCTATATGACCCACATCTAGCCTTAGTAGTCCATTTGTAGTGATATGTGTGTCTTACAGTTTCAACCATCATTTTGAATGTGTCTGGGTGTGTGAGTTCACTTTGTAGATTACCCTAGAGATATCAATGGAAGGATATTGTAGATTAAGAAAGTCTAAACAAAGTTGCAAGTTAAAAATATTGATAATTTTATCATTATTGATAAAACTTGGGCATTGTTTCCAGAGAATTGTTAATTCATTTTGAAAAGAAATAATTTATCCTTATTTGGCACATTGAGAATTTAAATTTAGCTAAATGTGATTTCATAGGCATCTCTATAGGAAGCTTTGCTACGTCCACGAGTTTTGCAAGCATATTTCTTGTTTTTTGTTTGTTTGTTATGTAATGTGATTTTTGAGGTGACTACCACAACTAATTTGTGGCTTGACTAGCTGCGACCCAAGGGCATCTAAGTTGTCAAAATCACTCGGGGATCGCACCCAGCCTCGGCGACACCAACTACGTCCACAAGTTTTGCAAACATATTTGTTGTGGCTTGACTAGCTACAACCCAAAGGCATCTAAGTTGTCAAAATCACCCGAGGATCTCACCCAGCCTCGGCGACACTAGCTCTTAGCATCACTGAATTTTTTTCCCGCTGGATTTCAAATCAGTGACATTTTTACCACACAGTGTCTTAACAAAGCACTCTGTAATTGTATATTCTATGCCTAGTGGACTTGAAAGCAATTTTGTTTGACAAAATTTGTTTCAGCAAATAATTAGTACTTTGAATGCAATTTCAGTAACAATTGTCAAATTGGTTTTGATTCATCTTTCGTTGTATAATGTTAGATTGCAACCAAAGTGCTTCAAATATAAAGGATTTAATTTTATGGCTAATCAATGTCAATTTTGTGTTATGGGTATCCAAGTTTGTGAACTATGTGGGCTGGGTTATCGAAATAGAATCCATGTTCCAATGGTGTTGTCTACATCAATAGATTTTTTCTCAATTTTGATTGTAAAGAAAACGATTGAACTCCTTACACAAGTAAAACAAATAGAATTCATGTTCCAATGGTGTTGTCTACATCAATAGATTTTTTCTCAAATTTGATGGTAAAGAAAACAAATGAACTCCTTACACAAGTAAAATTCGCTACTAGAGCTCATTTAAAAGCTTTAGAAAATGCATACTTCAAACCAGAGGTATACTTCAAAGATAAGGTTAAACTTAGATTTATCTTTCTAGAATGTTAGATTTATAAAACAAGTGAGGGCTTATTGCAATGTAGTTAAAGAGTTGTGGGAGGCATTGAAGGAGATGGACTGAGTAGACAAAGAAATAGAAGAAAAAAGTTATACAATAGGATGAATGGATGATGCTTTAAAGAATGTGAAATGTAATTAGTGGTTGAAGAATTAAAGTTTGTGGATTGGATTATATCATGTTTAAACAAGTGGGAAATTTGAGATTTATGAGTTTTTAACATAGGAAGATTGCGGATGAGGTTGTTTTTGCAAAGCGAGGCTATTGTAGAAGGCATATAATCAACAAATAGAACATGATTTTTTATGAGTGAACTAACCCTATCCTTCACATTAAGTACTAAATATCTAAAATGCAAGTGCAACCCTAGGTAATGAAGACAGGTTACCCATTGTCATCATAATAGCTTTTCCTTTTCTAGGTCATCTCCCCTTCAACACAAGGGGGTTTAAGATATATTTTGTAAATTAAAGTGATGATCGATAAAAACTAATTCATATTCAATTAGGGAAAATGGAATCAAGGTATCAATACTAGAGGGTACAAAGGAAATGGTACAACATGCTACAATCAACTTTAATTTCTTATTTACAATGGAAAAAAAATGACTGAGTCCTTGGATTAAGGTGATCTTCTTAGAAAATAACTTGCAATAAGTGTGTTCTTTACTCTAAAGTGGGAAATATCCAACAAAATTTGATTAAGATGATGGTTGTAAGATTAACACTACCAAATGATTTATATGTCTAAATCTTGTTACATTTTATTATCAATTTGCAGTACGAAAACTTGTGAAATACAAACAAAGTATAATGCTTAAACTTGTGAAATCAATTGCATGAACTAAATGAAACAAAAGATAATTCCATCATTGAATGATACTTTATCCATAAATGTTGTAAATAAGGTTGTAGTTAAGTATTCAATCTTCAAGATGTAAACCTTCTACAACAATACTCCATTTAGTTTATTTCATAATATAATTCAATAAATAGATATTAGAATTCAAGAAGATAAAATAAATTAACTATTGAAATGAAACACATGACTCCCCACCAATCAAAAACAAGTTTAATCATTATTGGCAATAACCACATTTTTGAACACCAAACATGAAATTAGGACCTTGATGTCACCCGGTTATCTCTTGACATGATTTAGACACTTCTTCTTTCCGTAAATTGTTGCTAATAAAGAGAACTAATATATGAGCTAAAAATAATCATTGGAAAATGAAACACACTTTCATCAATGTAAATACACTTATGAAGTAAAATTGCATAAAGTAAAATACAACAAAAGACCACAATGATCTCAGGGAATGAGCTTAGTCTCTAAAGAATGAGGGCAATAAATTTCACTATAAATTCATAAAACTAAATCAAAACATACTATGTATAAAAATAGAAAAGAATTACAATTTAAACATCAAGAAGTTTTACTCTATTCCATAATAAGTTGGACATATGCTCCAATATTCCTCTTTTATAATGAAGAATTCACTCTTGTTTATACATAAGCTTGCTTTGAAATTAGTATAATAAATAATAAATGCATATCCACAAGTTTCTCATGTGGTTACAACCATCTGCTAAAAACTCAAAGATAACTCCAAAATCTTTGCTAACAAGTGACCATTGTTCACATTAAAAGTTCCAAGATCCTTTATGTATCTTAGATGATTGATTAATGATCCTAGATCTTTAACAATTATTCAATGGTTGAAGAGCAAGTTTGAATTTGGTTATATCGACTTGGAGAAAGTGGTAAAAATTTGCATTATTACAAGATTCAAATGTTGCTATAATTATCAACAAACCAATCCAAATTTGAAAAATAAGTGCAAATATGTTATTTGTCTAATATTTAATCATAAATTTACATAAAATATTAAAGGAAATACATTGGAAAATATCTTGAACCTAATCCATATAAAACATTAAAATGGACTTAATACGGGGTTAAAAAGAAGTGAAAATGATTAAAATCAAGGGAAAAGGGTTCTGAAAAGATGGTAAAAGGATGTGAAAAGATAGTAATTTTTCCAACTTAACGTCCCTCACAGGTGAATATCTTTCATGTTCTCATGCAACCCTGTATCTCAATGTAAATGATTCTTTTGAACTTGTGTCATTAGGTCTTCTTCCTTCAAAAAATTGGGTTGTAAGATAACTTCATTTGATTCAGAAATCATCTCCTAAGAAACCCCAAAAAGAAAATTCTACCAAAAAGGCTCGAGTTATAGTTGAGCTTCCTATGGTTGGTTCTTGTGTAATAACCAAAAGTTTTGTAGGTGTTGGCTCTTGTGTGGCAACAATTACTTTTTGAATTTTTTCTCTTTTCTACTGCAACATGAAATCTCACTCTTCATTTGTGGTTTTAACATGAGAGCATTGCACTCACATCCATAATGATAACCCAACAATTTCTACATATCAACCAAATCTCAATATGATGACTCTTTCAAATCTATTGTCCAATTCCCGATGTACCTGCTTTTAGTTCTATGCAAAAAGTTTGGTAGTTATATATATGATTGATGGTTTACAAGTGACAACTTTGGGCTTTCAATGTGCATAAGACCTAAAATTTCCATAAATCATGATACATAATAACCAACACTTTACTGTTGTTATATTGAACTATTAGTCAAACGTTTTTATAAGGTATATTGTGTGAAAATTTCACTACTGAAATTCTATTGCAGCAACTGGTATAAATTCTTCTAATTGTTAATTAATTAACAATTTATTTGCGACAACAAATATTGAATAGCACTGCAACCTTCACAAATAAAACAGCAGAAAAGAATAGTCTTGGAAACTGAGGCATACTCTAGCACACACACATACAAATTGACACACTTATTTTTGGACTAAAGTCCTCGAAAAACCCCAACTTGGGAAAATCAGTGCAGCAGTTGAGGGTTTTTATTATCATGCAACAGTGAAATTATTTTAGTATAATCTGGATGCCAAAATCTAGCAATCCTAGAGAGAAAATATTGGAAAAAAATGATACGAGGGAAATTACCCTCTCTCTGAGCAATCCTGACACTTGATTGCCTCTGAAAAGAAAGTCATCCACCTAGCCCTATGTAGGCTCTGCATCACCTCTGCGTAGTCCCTCAAATGATACAACCTGCAACTTCTTCAAATCAAGCCATCCCACCTATTGTTGACGGGGAAACTCTCTTTGGCACTCTGGAAATATCTTCCAGCCTTTGGAACTGATAACCAGCATCACCCCATCAAAATCGAACTACCTTCTGAAGCTTCTATGTTGCCTCTACACATCCTCCTGGAGAAATTTCAGCCTCTCTACAATGCACTCACCAGATCTAGAAAATCTTCCTCTGTCTTCACTGCCCTTGCCCCTCTTTGTCCTTGCTTCCTTCTCTGGCTTGAACTCTTCTGACAATTGTTGTTTCTCTCTCGAAAAATGAAACTCTCCAAGGAAATCGATCTCAAATTTCAAGTGTGCTTTCTCCATCTACCCATCAACTTCTTCTTATAATCTTTTGTTGGGACTCCAATGACAAAGGTTAAATCTTAATCAATGGCTAAGATCATATCAGACAATATCCCTATGAGTTTTTAGATGATTCATGCCTTATCTCAATTAATTTTGACTAATTAACCAAATTTCCTAAGTTTAGACTTAGGAAATATTAAAAATTAGGCTAATAATCTAATTGAGACACTTCTAGGTGGATTTTCTAGAAATGATTTATGGGATATGGAGAACTCCTCTGTTTTATCCTTCTCCATAAATTTTAGAGACTAGAACACCTCCGATGCTATGAAAAATAATAATCCCTCTTAGTGAGGAAGGTGTTCTAATGTTGTACTGCTACTACAACACCCTATCTCTATATCACCCTCTATCACGCTGCTGATGTCTGGCCACTGTGACTACTTTCCACTTCCCATCAACCACTGCACAACTCTAATGATGCATCTATGTTGTTGCTAACATTGTTATGTTGCTTCCAACCCTGCATCTACATTGCAACTCCTCTCATATGTTTTTTTTGCAATTGCAACAACTGCAACTGAGGAGCATCGTAAATATTGGATCAACTATGTTGGTTGCATCTGTCTCATGATTTATGAATGATACTAGCCTCTGCACTATCCACTGAATAATATGCATTTCTCCTGCTTATTTTACAGAGCCTCCTACTATGTTTTCAACATTGCACTACACTCCTCGATACCTGACTACCACTAGTCTGTAATTGTCACTCGGGTATCTGACTGCATCACTAACATTGATCCATCCTGCTACTAAATACTATGGGCCCCTGTAGCAAGGTAATGATCCATCAGGAGGACACCTCAATGGACCCTACTCGATCTCTGCAACTCTAGAACTATAGCTTCATATTTCCCCACCTCTCTCCTCGAGGTGTAGTTGCAAACATAGCAATGTCTTCCTCCAACCTAGAGGACAACTTATCTATCTTTGTGGACGTTATCACCTAGTCCTATTTCTCCTACTTGTCCTTCTTCCTAAGAGTACATTGCGTACTATAGTGGCCAAGATCGCCACACCTGAAATACTTGACCTTAGATAGGTCCTTCTTCTCCTTCTTCTCCCCCTGCCCCTGGCTCGAACCCTTGGATGCTAGGTCCATATTCTCCTCTTCACCCTTCACGCCCTTGTTGTTGCTCCCAATGATGGTACTCTTCAACAGAGCATGACTCAACTCCTCGTGGTTTATATCAGACCACATCCTATCCCATCAAGGTAATGTGTCTCTACCCAAGATACTTTGGAAAAACACCTGTCACTCCTCTGAGACACTATTTAGTGTCAACTGTCCAAGCTCTGTTGGTTGAGGTGCTTACCCAACGAATACAAGTTCATCTCAGATATCCTAAATCCTCGTGAGGAAGGAGTCCTTCAACCTTCATCATCCTAATGCTCCTCATCTTCTCCTACAATAATATCCTTCGTTGCTCGGATGTGTTCTGATATAGTTAGACGAGAGCATCCCACATTTCCTTGGTTATTCCTTTTTCTTCCACTTGTGAGATTACATGGTCTTAGACTCCATCCAAGTTCAATCTCTTCACCTTTTCCATCTCCGTCAGGTACTTCTTGAGTTGATCGACATCCTAGGGTATTGCTACCACATTATCTACATAGGATTTTAGGCCATGTTCATCTAGCAAGAAGGACATCCTAGCCTTCCAAATGACAAAGTTGGAGGCTCCCTCCAACCTATCTGATCTCTAATCCTAGTTGTGGCCATCTTTGAATCTGGTCAAAAATCTCCCTCGTCCCTTCTGCTTGGTTGTTGGCTCTTCTATTCACACTCCCTTATGGAGTGAGGAAATATTCCAACAACTCCTGCCAATCTGCAATAGGAAAATAGCTCTAGAATTCGAGATGCCCTGAGAGAAATTTTCCCTTTGTGTGTGCTCTTTCTCTTCCACCCGACGTTGATTATGCTACCATAAACTACTGCAAAACCCTTTTGACCCCAAACAAGGAATCTTCTCAGCGAAAATTACTGAGTTATTGCTCCCTTTGCCTATTGGAATCAATGAATCTGGAAAACCTAAGTTTTCTTCCAACCTACACTGAAAAATCAATTTGCCCAACAATTCAAACTACCTGGCTTATTCTCTACCCAACATCTAGAAATTCATCCTATTGCTCCTTCTGAACAACAAATTTATGCTTCCGCTTCTGAGCTTCCCCATCTAATTAATCTTGCTTTGATACCATGTGAAAATTTCACTACTGAAATTCTATTATAGCATATGGAATGAATTCTTCTAATTGTTAATTAATTAACAATTTATTTTCTGCAGGAAATATTGAATAAATCACACTACAACGTTCACAAATAAAACTACGGAAAATAATAGAGTTGGAGACTGAGAAATATTCTAGCACACACATATAAAAATGGACACACTTATTTTTGAACTAAAGTTCCTAGAAAACCCAACTTGGGAAAATTGATGCAACAGCTGAGGGTTTTTATTATTATGCAGTAACCAAATTATCTGAGTACAATATGGATATTGAAAACTAGAAATCCTGCAAATAAAATATTGGAAAAAAGTATGTGAAGTAAATTATCCTCTCTCTGAGCAATCTCGGCAATTGACTGCCTCTAAAAAGCATGTTGTCCACCTAGCCCTACGTCCCCTATGTGTAGTTCCTCAAACGCTACAGAAGGGAACTTTTGCAAATCAAGTCACCCTTCTTATTACTCTGGACATATCTTCCAACCTTTGGAACTGATAACCAACTTCACCCCAGCAAAATCAAACTTCCTTCTAAAGCTTTTCGCAACCTCCTAGAGAAACTTCGACCTCTCTACAATGTACTCACCGGATCTGGAAAATATTCCTCCAACTTCACAGTCCCTGCCCCTCTCCATCTCTACTTCCTTCTCTAGCTCGAACTCTTCTGGCAAGTGTTTTTTCTCTCTGGAAAAATTGAACTCTCCAAAGAAATTGATCTCAAGTGTGTGCTCTCCATCTACCCATCGACTTCTTCTTATAATCTTATGTTGGGATTCTAGCAACCAAGGTTAAATCTTAATCGATAGCTAAGATCATATCGGAGTCAATCCGTGTGATTTTCTAGATTATTCACACCTTATCTCAATTAATTATGATTAATTAACCATATTTCCTAAGTTTAGACTTAGGAAATATTAAAAAAATAGGCTAATAATCTAATTGAGACACTTCTAGATGGAATTTCCAAAAATGATTTACGGGTTATGGATAACTCATTTGTTTTAGCTCATCCACAAAGTTTCGAGAATAGAAGACCTCCGATGCTATAAAAACTAACATATTGTAGCCTATAAATCATTTCCTAATGTTAAAAATGTGACCAAGACCTCATAAATCCTCTTAGCATCAAAAGGTAATAATGTTGTTTATGAGGTGACAAGAGGACTACTCTTAATTCACTGTAAGTTTCTACTTATTATCTAATTCAAATGGAGGTTGCTTTATAATTCATTTCAGAACTATCTTCAAACACCATGATCTATGTTAAAACAAGCCTATTTCATGTAGCCTCGCAAATAACTTTTGCTTGCCAGTTGTGACAAATAGCATCATCCAAATGATGAAAATTATTGTTGTACTATTGGAATTGGGTTATATTATTTTTTTGGTTCAAATTTTTTATGCTCATGACCCACCTTAAGAATGGCTATCAAATACCCTTTCTATTTTTATTTTCCATAGGTTATTGCTTTAGAAATAGCATGCCCTATTTCTAGTTATATCACCTACCATTCTTTAGATCATAGCAAGTCATTTTGAATTCCACCATTGGTTTGATCAAATGAACTCCATGAAACAATTCAAGATATAAAACTAGAGCACATGTCATATAAAATAAGCATCCCAATGTGAGCACCATTGCATAAATGAAAGAGATATGCTTCTACTTCTTAATTATGCTAAAGCAATTTAGATTTGGTACCTACTCCGACTGTTTTTCACTGTGGTAGCTTATATTTTCATTGCAACATTTGGGACTAATGGTTGGAAAGTATTAGAAAGAGAAAATCATTGTGAAAATCATTAGATGGCATTCTTCCTTATCCTTGTTTCCATCTATTATGAAATCATTCAACCACATACTATTAGAATTGCACCATCCTCAAACCTAATTTCTTGTAATAATAGATCCAATCATTGATTGAGTGGTCTTCTTCCTCCAATTTATGTAATTAATAATCTTCATGTATTCCCATTTGTGCATTATTTTTTGCATGAATACTATTGATATGGTTCATATCTTCTTATTTGGAACCTATTGCTCTTCTTAAGCTGACATATGGTTTGATTGCACTTATCTGAAAGCCTTGAAAGGAGGTATTTAACATCTAGAAGGTGTTATCATACATTTCAACCCTAATCCCACTGAGGCAAGTTACAACGTATTGCCACAAGTTCACATATTGATTTATGGTTCAAAAGACCTCCAAGTAAACCATTTTCCCCGAAAATAATTGTAATATACATCTTAAAGAGATTACCCTTGGGGTGAAATATTGATTTAGGGTTTTGAATAAACACGTGATAGAATTTCATTTTATAACAATGATGCAGTACTTCATCAATCTATAAAATAGTGATGATCTTTTATTGAATGCACAAGTAGTATAATAAAGAACTCAAGCAACAATTAATTTCAAAAGCAACCACTATAAAGTAGGACCAATTCAGCAACTAAATAGCAAACTTACAAAGATCCCACAGTTTTTATATAGGGTTATTAAAACAAATGTAGCCATCCCTTCTCTATATTAAAAAAAAAATGTACTCATCCCTTATCTATCCATCAATAGTTGGGGAACCAAATTACACTAACCTTATATTAACAAATATCGCTTAGCATACTGCAACAACCCCTATGTGTTATTTAGGCCCTAGTTCAACATGAAACACCCCTTATGGCCCTATCGTTTCCTTGCGTTGATTTTCTGTCAAAATATTACACCATTCAAACTTGCTTCTTCCATGCACCATTATTCAACCATTGTTACCTCAATCCCTAGTCATTCGACACCTTAAATGTACCCTTATATCCTCACTACCTTAATTTACACCACCTCAAACAATTTGATGCCCTTTTCTACCTTAGATAGTTTGATGCCCTTCATTGCCTTAGACAAACCAATCCGCTACCCTTTACTAGTCCCATCTTCCTCAAGAAATTAGGTTCCACCCACTTGCTGTCTCGAAAAAATAGCTTCTCGCCAATGGCTACCTCAAAAAGATAAATTCCAGCCCCTCGCTACCTCATAAAGGTAACTTGTCACGACTCACTTCCTCAGAAAGATAGTTTCTTCCCACTCATTGCCTCAAAAAGATGGATTATAACAAGAACTTTGTCACTTGTAGTAAGAAAAGATGGAAAGATTAGCTAGGGTGGAATCTTTCACCACTATAACCAATCAGAGACAAGGGTCATAAAACCGTCCAAGAGCACTTATCTAAAAATAAAAAAGAACAAAAATCCATAATGGTCATAATGACTCTCAGCCCTTCCTTGTATAGTTTATCCTTGAGGCATTTCCCTCCTAAATTCAAATTTTAGTGACTTGCAAATTTCCCTCCGTTTTCCCCAGTTTAATTTTTATTATCTAATGTTACCTAAGTAACATTAAATAATAATTCCCCCTTTTGAAATGAATATCTCCTACATGGTTAAATATGCTACTACGTCCTTCCTTGGGAAATTAATTCAAAGAGGACATTACAACCCCCCCCCCAAACAATGTTTGTCCTCAAGCAATTGTAGATTCAGGTGCTGCAATATATTTTATCCTCCCCACAGGGCATCCTCCTTGGGAAAATATTTCCATTTGATAAGGTATTATGAGATCATCCAACCCCTCAATCTCCTCTCTCGAACATCAATGATAGCTTTTGGAATGAATACTATCTTCCTGTCTTCGTCTAAGGGGGTTAGCTATGCTCAATTAGTAACATGTTGGCCCACTACCTTCTTGATGCATGATACATGGAAGACATTGTGGATTTTTCTTCCCTCTAATAAATCCAACTCATAAGCTACTTCACCAATTTTCCAAATAATTTTGTAAAGCCCATAAAATTTTGGTTTTAGTTTATTTGCACCACTTTCCTTGAGTGAAGACTATGTATATGGTTGTAATATTAGGAAAACCAAAATTTCTACCTCAAAGTTACACTCTACTATATGCCTCTTTGCATATATCTTATGTTCGTTCTAGGTGGCTTGTATATTCTCCTTAAGTACCTTAAGGATGTCTTATATTTTCTGTATCCAATCTTTGGCTTTTGTAGCCTTGTTATCCCAAAATTCCAAATCAACAGATGATGGAGCATTATACCTATATATTGCCCTAAATGGGGTCTTCCCAATGGATAAATGGTAAGTGATGTTGTAGTAGTTGTTCCCAAGATGTAACCATTTGATACATGCCTTATGATATCCTAACACACAGTTACATAGATATGCCTCAACCCATTATTTACAATCTCTATTTGGCCATCGGTTTTAGGGTGATAATTGGTACTCGGGGTTAACTCCATGTCCACCACTATGAATAGCTCTTGCCAAAATGCTCTGATAAAATTTATATCCCAATCACTAACTATTTTTTTTGGGATCCCATCAATCCTAAAAACCTCCTTGAATAACAACTCTACCACTTGTGCTAACTTATAATTTTTCGAAATTGTGAGGAAATGTGAAAACTTGGTCATCCTCTCAACTATCACATAGATGAAATCCTTTCCCTATGCCTTGGGTAGACCTATGATAAATTCCATCAATATGCTCTCCGATTTCTACTTTAGAATTAGCAAGGATTATAGAAATCCTATAAGAGGAGTATGTTTGGGCTTGTTCTACTGACAAGTTATGCACTCCCTTATGTGTCTCAATACATCATCCTTGAGGCCTTTCTAGGAGAATGTTTCTTCGACCAAACTATAAGTTTTGAAGAACCCTTGGTGCCCTGCTAGTGTTGTGTCATGTGCAACCTTCAAGATCTTCACTTTGAGTGTGGATTTAGGGACCAAATATAATCTTTCATCATATAAAATGACCCCATATACTATTTTTTACTTGTCATATTGGATAAGACCATCCATTAACTCACAAGAAAAAAAAAAATTTGGCATATTCTACCAATAGGTGGGATTTCCAATCTCTAGTGATATTCATGAGTGAACACACAACTTCTGTGTTGGAGAGTGCATAATTTAGCCACAATGTTCTTATTTCCCCTCACATACTCAATATCAATATCATAGGCCTCAATCTAACTTAACCATTTCTATTATCTTTCATCCAGGTCCTTTTATTCTAGAAAGTGTCGGCATTTTTTTTATTTATTCTAATCACAAACTCCCCTCCTACCAAATACTATTTAAACTTTTCCAAAGCATGCATGATCTCACTATTCTCTTTTTCATATTTGGATTAGAGACTATCATTATCTCTAAGTTTCCAACTTGCGAAGCTATAAGGTGTTTATTTTGCATCATCAAATTTCATATTTCCTCACCTGAAGCATCATATTCCAATATGAATGCCTGGATGAAGCCAAGAAGTCCCAACATTGGGCATGATATCATCACTTATTTGAGCTTGTTAAATTCCATCTCTAACTCCTTTATCCACCTGAATGCCCCTTTCTTCATCAATTCTGTCAAGGGTGTGCCTCACTAAGAGAATCCATTAACGAGCCACCAATAGTAGTTGCAAATCCCAAGGAATTTTTGTAACTTAGTATGGCTCTTGGGTGTGGGCCAAACTAGTATGGCATGTATCTTCTCTTGATTTACCTCTACCCCTGAAAATTGATCACGTTACCCAAAGAAAGTATCTTGTACATTTCAAACTCACTCTTTGATGCCTTGGCATAAAGTGATTTCTCCTTCATAATACCTAAATCCTCATCCAAATTCCCCAAATGATTCTCCCAGATTTTTCTATATATGAGGAGGTCATCAAAGAATACCAATAACAACTTCCTCAATCATTTGTTGAAGATTTTATTCATGCATGATTGAAAGGTGGTTGATGCTTTGGTTGACCCAAATGGCATGACCAAAATTCATAATACCCATAGTGGCACCAAAGGTTGTCTTATGCACATCCTACTCTCAGACACAAATTTGATGATAAACTTATTGAAGATCAAACTTAGAGAAGTACACTACTCCATGCAACTCATCCAACAGATCATAAATCCCATGGATGGAGTACTTATATTTTTGATGGTCTTCTCATGTTCAAGGCATGTTATTCAATGCACATCCTCCAAGTACCATCCTTTTTCTTCACCAAAACTATTGATGAAACAAATGGACTTGAACTAGGTTTGTTGTGGCCCATGGCTAGGATTTCTTTGATGGCCTTTTCTATTTCATCCTTAGATTTCTTAGGATGTCTGTAGGGTGTGATTATCACTGGTATGGCCCCCTCCTCTAGCTCTATGGTGTGCTCAAAAACCCTGACAAGAAGTCTCTCTGGGGGAATTTCTCCAAAAACTTGGTCATTCTTGTTTAGCAATAGCTAAATATTTACTTAATAATGTTGGTTGTTATCTAACAACTTTTGACTTGTAATTAGATATTCTATTGTGAAAGTTATATCTCCATGCTAGAATATTTCTTCCATTCTCTTAGTTGATATAGTTCTAGGAACACCATTGGAAATACTCAACAATACTACCTTATTTCCATTTGAGGCCATGAATTCCATCTCCATTACCTGGTAGTTCAATGGGCACTTCCCCAACAAGTATAACCAATGTCCCCCCAATATAAAATTGGTGTTTGCAAGATCCACTACATAAAATTCATTGTAAATGTGTAATTTCCCAATGTTATGTTCAAGCATGGAACCCTTTGTGTGCATGTCATGTTGTATCCTTTAGCCACCACAATGTTGAATCCCTCAAAACCTTCTATGGAAATACCTCCCTTTTCCACCAAGGTTGCATGATGAAGTTGTGATTTTCCTTGCCATCTACCAAGGTTGTGAATCATTTCCCTTGTATGAACCATCTCATCCTAAAGGTTTAGTATCTAGTGACTCTAGAAAGAGTAGAAATAGTGGCACCCTTAATCCTCATACAATTCCTCTCATCCTCTTTAGCTTCCTCATGGGACTAGTCCCCCTCTGAACCGTTATGCTCACTGCTTCATGTTTCCCTTGTATCTTCTTCATCGTCGTTGTTTGGCAACACCTCAATATAGTGGACCTTTCCCTTACCCAAGAATTTGTGACTTGCTTCCCATGGGTTCTTGCATGTAAAGTAGATTTTCTTCGTTCTTAGCTCATTTTCGAGTCTCATCTTCCAACCTATCCTTCCCAACCCACTCCCTCTGAAAGGACTTCTTATCTTTTTTCTTCTAAGTGATGAGAGGTTTGGATGGAATGGCATTAGGTACTACATATTCCATGTCTAACATCCTAGTGATGGCATCTTGTAAGGATGTGGGCTTGAAGGCCTTGACCCAAGCACATATTGGTTCATCTAAACCTTTGGTGAAGAACGTGATCAACCTCTATTCGAATATTTCTTACACCATAACAAATACTTGTTGAAATTCTAAAATGTAGGAATCTAGTGTTTCAATTTGCTTGACTTTTTCGAGCTCGCTAAAGTGTATCTCCAAATTCGTCCTATCAAACCGACCTATCAATATTTGTGTGAAATCCACATAAGAATTAATGATAGAATGTCCTAAGGTGATCAATATGTGGTACCACCATTCATGACCTTCTCCTTCCAAATGTGGGATGGTGAATTTGATGTCCTCCACTTCCAACATCGGGTTTAGTTGGTAGTAAGTGTATAAATTTTGAACCCAAAACCTCGCAAAGTATTTGGATGACCAATTGAAGTATGGAATGGATAGTTTCCTAACCTTGTACATTAGATTATGGTTCTACTATGTTCCCCTATTATGATCTTTGGGCATATTTTTGTACTTAATGTTATTGAACTCCGTGAAGTTCATAGTTTCCTGAACATCCTCTCCTAGTGATTCATACTCCTTGAAATATTCTAAAAAATATTTGTTATGTTCTAGCTTCCCTTGGTTTACTATTCCTTGACCATCTAAAAACTAGGGTAGTGAAGGTATAGGGGTCCTCCTATTGGTTTCCCCGATGCTAGTTTGTGTAAGGATGTAAAAAGGACTAGGAATATGGTTGTTGCTTCCCTCTACCTCACTCCAACCACCTCTGTTAGATTCACTAGCACCATTGTTACCCACATTAATTAGACTTTCCAAAGCCTAGGTAAAAGGTTGGGCCATATACTATTTCCCTTGTTTCATCTATTGAGCCATTTAATGCTTCCCTCTTGATAGTTCACCCAATATGTCCAAGGGGTTAATCTCTAGTGGTTGTTCTTCTTTGTTTGCGACGACTGAATCTATATAACTATTGCGACGCTTATTTTTCTTGACTTTAACATTTCGCCTATCCCCTAAGAGCATCCATAACTCTAATACTTATAGGTTGGAAGGATGCAAAACTCTGATACCACTATAATATCTCTCTTAGAGAGATTACCCTTGGGATGAATTTCCAATATAGGGTTTCACTAAACACATAACAAAATTGTATTTTACAACAATGATGTAATACTTAATCTATCTATAAAACAATGATGATATTTTATTGAATTCAATGGTATAATAAACAATTCAAGCAACAATTGACTCTAGAATAAAAAACCACAAATTAGAGCCAATGTAACAATCAAATAGTAGACTTACAAAGATCCCACATTTTCCCAATAGGGATATTAACACGAAATGTAGTTTCTAAGCTTAAAAAATTGTAGCCATCCTTGCTCTATCCATCAATAGTTGGGAACACAAATTACCCTAACCTTAGATTAATTGATACCACTCATCTTACTAGTACAATCCCCCTGTGAGCTTCTTAGGTCATGGTTCAACAAGCAACACCCCATATAGCCATTTCTTGTCCTTGCAGTGACCTGCTACCAAAAAATCATACCAGTCGGACTCGTTGCTTCCTTGCACTACTATTTAAATATTGTTGTTAATCCCCAGTCAAAGGGTAGCGTTAGAGAATGAGGTGTGTCTTAAAAGGGTTCATGAATGTGCTCTCCCCGCCCCCCCGCATTGAACTAATATTATTTCATCGTTGGAAAAACTATAAATAGGAAGCGTATATGATATTAGCACAAAGAATAATAGGCATAGGGATGTTTCCAAATAAATTGTAGCATTCAATGAATTTCTAATTAAATATTAGAAAAGAACATACCTACACCTACTTAGAAGGTCCATAATATATATAACAACATATGGAGAGGTAGGAGAGATGAATTCGTCCACAATGGTGAGCTAAGCTAAATGAGAAAGAACAATGTAGAACCTAGATCATGTTGAACTTGGAATTTATAGCATTTTGGTTTGTAAACTGAAGTCTAAAATAATCTTCTGATGGAGAAATGGGTTTGTAAATTTTTGATATAAAGCGCTATGGAATTTGGAGAAAACTTTGATTTAATTTTCATTATTTGCAAATCTTGTCCACTAGCAAGATGGTTTTCAAACAATATTTTTTTTGTTGCACCTAAACCATTTCACAACTATAAATTATAACGTACAATAAATTCCTGCCAACAAATTGGTTTTCAAGCACCCCAAGGTTTGATAGTGCCTATGTTAGGTTTTCACCCTCAAATTTTATTTGAGGAAAAAGGGTATCACAAGATAGTTCAACACTGTAAGTGAGTTGAATGACAATATTGCATAGGTTAGGAATGGATGGAGTGGGAAGGTAAGAGAATATTGTGAAGGAAAGTAGACTAAAGGTATGATGTGGTAGTAATTGTGTCAAGAAAAATATTTGGATTTAAGACTAACAATAAAACAAATTCTATTATCTACAATATGTATTTTGGAGATAGGACGAAGGAATTGGCATAACATGGTGAAATAATAACATGATTAATAGGTCTTCTCATGCATAAATGGAATTGTGGATGTGGAAATGAAACTATATTTCTCTTGGACATTTATCTTCATATCATTATTTATTTTCCTTAATATCGACTCATCTTTCTATTTTGATGTAAAGGTCTTCTAAAACGTTGTAATTGACAAGTGGAAAACTTAGTAGCAAACTCTAACAAACTTGTGCATTAACACAACTTGTTCAATATCACATGATGTCACATTGTCAATGTTTACATATTTGAACTACATACCCTCATTCATAAAATTTGGTCTTCAAAATTATTCATACATGGTGACCTCCTTTATCTTTTCCAGACTTGCAAAAACTTAGCATTTTCCTCCAATAAAATGTAAATGATGGAGGAAGAAAGGTTATCATGTTGGCAGCATGATGTTAGTGATGTTGAATTTGATGTCAACAGGGTTAGTGAGCTTGTGATGGCAATCTATTGATTGACGGTGATGATGGAGGTGTACAAGTGCTTGCTAAGATGGTATTGACAGCGTTCGACCTGCCAACATTCAGGGGATCTCCCCGGTATGAAGTCCCAAATAGACCTCACACCGTTTGGTGTAGGAGTCCCATCTAGTACGATGACCCGGTTTCCATTATCTTAAATATCTGCCTCAACTCTTGCTTGTCAACATAGGAGAGTGATTTTCTTTGTCTTCAAGAAGTGAGGTTCGTGTGCCTGGTGAGTGTAAGTGTCACTTGTGTCAATGGTTATTTCACTGTTGAGGGAGAGGGTGAGAGTGAGTTCCAGGTCGATTGGGAGCCATCCCAACACTGCTAGGAACACACAACACAATAGGACATGCATAGCTTCCGTAGGAGAAATCCACACGGATGTGGAAGTCACAAAATACAAGGTAAGATAACACGTACAACACTCAATGGATCAGTTTGAATGAGTGCAACGGTTTTTACAGCAAGCTTCATGCAAAAGGTTTGTCTGATGTCCCGGAGAGCAGTCTACTCGGGCTAGATAGCGTTAACAACATATACAACACATTTCCATTAATAGATTATGCATTACAACAAATGAAATAGTTTATATGTAGAACACAGGTTAAAGCAACATGCATTACAAGTGTTAAAAATTAGTCTTACAATAGATACAATGCATATGTGAAAATGTGTTTGCCTCTTAGCAGGCTTCTGAATTAAGTGAAAGTTCAAAGATACATCGTTACACCATACATCACTAACCCCGAGTGTGGGGCATTGGAGCCACTACTCACTCCTCAAATAAAATATTACAGACTCTCTTGGCTATGTGGACTGAGCTGAGGTGAAAATTCCTCTACATGTACAAAATGAGGGGGTATTTATAGCCAAGGGTGAAACTAACCCTTGTGGTTGTTCAACTACCCTCATGATCATTTGTCTTCCATGACTTTTTGACTTACATGACTCTTTGTTCAACAAGTGGGTCTCTTGGACTTCCACATTCCATCACATTGATTGACAACAGGCCCATAGTGGAGATGTGGGCGACATGACTCATGACGTGACTCGACATGATTTGACATGACAGTGTCGGTACTTTTGTATTGCTTCTGGAGTGCATGTCGAGCTATAGTGCTACTAGGTGATGGATGTCTTCATGGTGTACTCATAGCTTCACCTTCGCATGGCAAAGTGCACGGAGTCTTCAATGGTCCTTGGTTCGCTTGATGAAGCTTTAACATGTTGTTCCTTGCTTTCATGTTGGAAGGCTTGACAAGCTCATCTGTTCCTGAAGGAGCATGTTCGTCGCGTTCGTCCGTTTCACATGTACCATTCGTTCGTCTGTTGGTGAACATGTCCTTCCACATGTGCTCCCTTCATTCATCCTATCCGTCGTCTTGCCATATTTGTTGGTGTACCTATACCTGCAGTCACTTATGATGCAATGACATCAAATCCAAAACCTCCTAGTCTACCATGGCACACGATCATTTAGAATGCAAGTGACTGAGAGATGCAGCAAGGTTATGAAGTGGGATGATGGCTTCGAGTACTGATGATGAAAATTGTGCAAGAGTCACTAAGTGATGAAGACGGGCAATCTGAGTCGATAGTGACTGTATGCGAGGTATGGCTCAGCTAGTAGGCAAATTTCGCAAATTTTGGGAGGGACAATATGGGTTGTAGGAAGATAAGGCAATCATGTTCTACACATTTTCTGGAACGAATGGGCAACGGGGACTAGACAGCCATATTTGCACAATCTTCAAGAGGAACGGGACAGGCCGCATGAAGGGTTAGCAGGCAAGGGTTGTGCAGCTTTTTGGGGGAACTGCCTGGGAAACTGGCATCCAAAACTACACAATTCCCAAAGGGAACTGACAACTGCCTGTTGGAGTTACTGGCAGGCAAAACTGCGCAATCCCAAGAGGGAAGTTCCAGTTGGCTGCTGGAGACACTGGCAATAGAAACTGCATAATTCCTGGAAGGAATTGGAAGTTTGCTGCCAAGAAAAACTACACTGAGGCCAAGAGGTCAACCTGTTGATCATCTCTGCACAATTTCTGAGCTAAGCTGACTGATGGGAAGTGGAAGGCTTGTTCATGAACACTGTGCAATTTCTGAGATGAACAGTCTAGATGACTGACTGGGAAAACTGCGCAATTTTCTGAGGGAGACAAGGATGGGCTCTTGGTGTCTGTCTGGCCTATTTGTGCAATTTCCTTAGTCAGCTGAGTGAGCAAGGTCAGTGGCCTTTACACAATTTTGAGGGTGAGTCAGTCCTAGGGTGACTGTCGGGTCTGACTATCTAGGTGGCCAGCATGAGGGTTGATTGAAATGATTGTGGGCAGCGAAACTTGAAAAGACTAGTTTGGTGCTTCTTCGTTGTTCTAGTTGACAGCCAATCGAGTCAAAAGTGGGGTGATGGTTCGGCTGTCAGAGGGAAGTCTGGTCATTAGAAATTCAGCAAAAATGACTAAGTGTGTGAATGATTGAAAGACGCATAGGTTATCATATGAACACACACTCACATGACTCGACGACGAAATGACCCAAACCAACCAGACACACATGTTCAACATGATTGACCGACAGTGCAAGTGACAAGTGCGACACTTGTGATTGATCATTCATTGATAGAGACAACGCTTGCACGACAGTGAATGTGACTCTATATGTGAGTGCGATAGATTTTTTCATAGCGAACACAACAAGCACATGCGAAGCAAAGACTTTGAGCATAACCAAAACATGGTCACAAACATGACTTAGACACGAGCATGCAAAAACATGAATGAAATGAAGAAG
The DNA here is from genome assembly GCA_000404065.3 of Pinus taeda. Lineage (NCBI taxonomy): Eukaryota > Viridiplantae > Streptophyta > Pinopsida > Pinales > Pinaceae > Pinus > Pinus taeda. The sequence goes on along the minus strand of APFE030890820.1, from coordinate 41,170 downwards.
CAAGGTGGATGTAAAGACTCTCACGAGCTCACGAAATGAACCTGAGTGTGTACAATCATCAAGTGGAACTCTCAAGGGAGGCTCAGAAATTGGTGCAGGCCAAAATTTTGGAGGGTGGTTGTAGCCGCTACAACACTTGGCGAAACACTGGTAGAACTCCAGCTTCTCTATTTCTATTCATTTCTTAGCACAGGGCCTTTGTTTTTCAGGGAGTATTGAATCGATGTGTGGGTTATTTCAGTTTACCCACTTACTCCATGGACATATTTGGTTCACCCTTTTCCAACTCAATCACACACAATCAAAATTTCAGCTTAGATCTTAGTGTTTTGAATCTGAGAAGGGTATTTTAACTCGCAAGTTGAAGATTTTCAGAGTATAATTTTTCATCTCTGGTGTTGCTACACTGCCAACAAGCCTGGACAATACCCCAATGGAGTCATGCAAGAACACACACATTTCTCCACTGCCAGCGAGCCTGGTCAGTACCCCTGTGGAGTTGCATGCTTCACCTCTCTACGCAGGAAGCCTTTCTCTTCTTTCGCCTTTGTATTTTTCAAGAGGACTGTGCATAGGCACTTATTTACTTTTAGGGCGGAAGAGGGATCCTGACATATTGAGAGCAGAAGAGGTTGTTCCTTCAAAGAAGCATGTAAGACCTCTGACATAGGTTTGCTCATTTAGCTTTTCCCCTTCTCCGTTTCTACTAGTTGGATGAGCTTCAACACACAGAGAAAAAGGCTGAGTACAGGCACGAGGCTTCCCAATGTGGACACGGGTTCCCAGTTGGACCAAAACTTCCCTTGCAGATGGTTCGTATTTTTCGTCAAGACTTCATCGGGCGAAGGTTACAACCAAGCAAAGAGAAGGCGGACATAAGACTGGCCAAGTGCTGCAGTGTCACAATCTTCTTCCAATTTCAGCCACATACTCTATTCAAAAGCCAAAACGTAATAGTCGGTAGCACTTATTTCCAG
>APFE030890820.1:0-39812 GCA_000404065.3 Pinus taeda | reverse complement strand
GAAAAAATATAGTAATATATCAAACAAACAAAATGAATGTGAACAAAAATAGTAAGCAGAATCAAGCAAAGCAAAAAAAAAGATAATAAGCAAAGAAAAAATGATGAAAACAACATACATCAAGCAAACTATGTACAAGGCACGGGCACAGCCCAACATATTGAAAATAATGTTTGAGATCTTGGCCATTGGCAGGGAGGTTGTAAATCCTCCTATCTAGTGACTCCAAATGATATGTGTGTGGGCCAAGCTTCTCGTGCACCAATGCAAGTCCACCGGGTTCCGCTACTGGAACCTGGTGGCATTCCAAATGACCTTCAAGTGAAGGCAACACCATTGTTTCAGGTACTACATGCAACATGGGCTCGGATGATGGCATGGGGTAGTTGTTTTTGTTCCAGGAAGGGTTCAAGTTTATAAATTCAATGCATAAGCGGATTTTCCAAGATTTCTTTTGTGCGATATTTAAATTATAAAACCAAGTATAATGACGACTTTGCAAGTAGTTCAACCGCATAATCGGTCAATTTTTTCTGTAAAAGGAGTGAAAACAACATGTGCGTGCTACCTGGTCTTTGTTGTAATGGATTGTCTTCTCCTTTACCTGGAATCTCATGTTGGATTGCTCACATGTAGTGTATACTTAGGTCATAATCTACCCGTGGGGGCCCATCCTGGTACTATTTGGTCAAGCAGCCAAAGATTCGTTGCTATTGCAGTCTGTAGTTTGCAACGAGATTGGTCATCTCCGGATCATGATAGGTTCCCAAGATGCTTTGTTTGTTCATAGCGATGGTCCTTTGTGTGTTTAGCATGATAGCTTCATACTCAGCATCATTGTTTGTGCATTCAAACTTCAAACAGCTTGAAATCATGCATTGTCTGTTGTTTTAGACAACTAAGATACACTGGGTCCTTGAGCCATCATGTGTTTCATACTCGTCAAGACTCATGGCCCGCAGCTCGTCTGTACATTGACCGTTTGGTGTGCTAGTACCACTACTTCTATTGTTGCTGCTACTACTGCTACTATCGAAAAAAATAAACTGTACAAGTTTCATTACCATCAATTGGGCAAGGAAGGAGTCCCAACTACTTGTCTAATGAGGTTGGAGTTGGCCATGTAGGATAACACTCCAATGTCTTCTCCAGGAGGCAGTTTCCAAACATGAGTTCTACGAAGGCCAACAATTCATTCTCGCCATTAAGTGGAGTGACATTGAGTCTCTTCTGAGTAGTAGGCCATACGCTTCCGGTATGTCCACAACAACTATGTTGATGCATTGGTGGACTCGATTGTCACGAGATAGTCGGATGATCACATCTCGTAGTTCACTAATGACTGGTACTAATGTTTGATCAAGTTGGATGATTCTCGCGGATGTTTCGCTCCATTTTGTAGTGATCTTCTTAGCAATAGAGAGCGACATGACATTGGCTGCCACAACAAAATCAACCATGCAGTTGTGAACATTGTAGTTGAAAACATCAAATGAAAGCAGGAACCGGAGTGTATTGAGCATAGTGGATAGTGATCCGGGAGGTGTGCCTGCTCCCTTGCTGGTAGAGGTTGCACTGTCTATTTCCATTTGTCCTAACGCACACAGCAGGATATCTTGCTGACTCTAGACTTTGGCTAACTCGAACAAGTTGATGTTCGCTCAAGTTTTCTACATGTCATCAATTATGTTGTAGTCTAGAGGTGGTAGATTCAACGAGGTGTCCGGGGTGGAACTGATCCAGGTGGCTCTAGAGACATACATAGGACAAAGAGAACTCAGGAAAGCTCAAACATTAAAATGTTTGGATTATGCTCAAACCAGGACCAGAGTGTAGATCTCGTCGTCCTAATCACGGTAGTGTGAATGGTTCGTCAATCTGAGTCCGGATGAGGAAGTTAGAAGCAGTCAAAGTTGGGTTGACTTTTGATGACTAGGCAAGTTTAACGAGGGCACAATTTTCAATTTTCCGACAGATGGAATCTGGCCAAATTCCGAGCGAAATCATGGCCTAGATAAAAAGACTCCTATGGTCCAAAACCTAATTTTCAAAAACACACCATTTTATTTTTATTTAAACAAAAAAAAAATAAAAAGGGGGTGGCAAGAAACCAACCCCGCCAGCCCAACATAACTGCAATGTTAAATATGGAGGGGCGAGCCATCACCCCCAACCCCTCCCCACAACCCACGGCATGCAACAATTAACACGGGGTGGGTGGCCATGACCCCGCCAACCCACACCTCGGCACCGTAAACAATGCAACAAATTTGGCTGGGCCAGCCCTTGGGGCACGAGCCCAACCCACAACAAACCTCAACCACCAACCGTAAATCATGGAGCCAATGGAGGTATAGTGGGCGAGCCGGCCAAGGCAGGCCCGACCCAACCATTAAAGTTTAATTCAAAAAAAAATTGTTGTATAATATAAAAAAAAAAAAAAACAAACAAAATAAAAAAATAATAATTTTGTTAAATGTAACAAGGAGGCGGGGTTTGACCGCCCAACCTCCTCCATATTAATCGGATCCCCAACCAATTTCCCTACAAAAAATTCATTGAAGAATCTGCTAGCACTTTTTTATTTAAAACTTAGTTTTCAGTGCGCTCAGATAGAGGAGGCAGTGCATGCAGTTCAAGGCAGAATTTTGCACGAGGGCCAAATTTTCACTTTGTCAAAATTTGACAAATTTTATATGGTTTTAGCACTTCTTGACGCCATGAATGCAATGGCGTTGTCCATTTCTCCATCATATTTCTGCAATTTTCAAACATTTTTCAGTATGCAGGTGGAACCATCACAGCTGCAAAAATAGGGAGTAGAACCACGATCCTTGAAATTTTCCCGAGGAGGTAATTTTTCTCCATCTTGGAATATAGTCAAGTTTATAGTCATTTTTCATGGTTTTCCACAAGGATGACAATGGCGAGGTCAGATTCGCCCTTTGAGTTGCAGATTCCCAGTCCAACCATGGAGTAGAATCTTTGAGGAATCTAGGGGGAATCTAAAGATTCGTTGAGCCCCAGACTTTCAATTTCTCAGAATTCAGAAATTTGAAAGTCGATTTTGCACTATTCGATGCCACAAATCTGATGGTGTGTTCAGATTTTTCATTTTCTCATTCTATTCTTCAGCCACTTTTCTAAGTGGAATGCAGGTGTCAACATTCATGTGCGAGCAACCATTTCCATGCAATTGATGTCGTGATATCGATGGCACGAACAGCTTCAGCAGTTCGACATCCACTTCTTCAGATGGCCCCTGGTTGTGAGGTAAATGCGGTGTGTTCATGTACTTCTTTTGTTATGCATTATGCTGCACAGATACTTGTTTGATGTTGATGAGGGATATTTTTTATTACATGTTTTCATGGTTCCTGCTTGATGTGACGCGGAATCGTCTATGTGATGTACTTGTTGTCATGATTTGTCATGTTATGTTTTGAGATCCCTTTGTTATATGTTGATGGGATACTCATATTGTCATCATGTATGTTTGCATTGAGATCCCTTTTATGCCATGTTGGCGGTATTCTCATCATGCATGAGTTTGTGTCATACTGATAGGAGTCTTTTGAATGAGAGATCTTGTAGCAGAACATCTCATAGAGCCACTCCTGCGTGAGGGAATTTTCCTTGTAAGATAGCGACATCACTTCTTATGTACATCATCACTATTGATAGCACTTAATGCAGCGGCCTACACCATCTTGACACCGGCGCCCGGAGACGTAGTCCCTCCTGGACGAACTCCATTATCAATGGCTTATGTTTATGTTGTTGATGATTGTCATCTTCCACTTCTTTACAGCATGCACATGTATTCATTTATGTTTCTTTTAAAAATGAAATTTAACAAATCACGAAAGTAAAAGGTCTTGGAAGGGTCCTTCGTCACACGCAAACTTGGATCAAGTGGTATCAGAGCAGTGTTTGCGTTGATGTGAATTGCAACATGAACAATGGAATGTGTAGCGACAGAGGATGAAAAAGCGATGTATGAGACCATGCTCAAAATTTCCAAATGAGTGGAAATCATGTATGAAACTCTACAGATAGAGACAGAGGAAAAGAAGTGATTTCAACTTCAGTTGCAAGCCACAAAAGAGGCCCTAGAAGAAATGAAGCACAACAAACAGAATATTCAAGCAGAGAACATTGAATTGAAGATGCGTTTACATGAAGAGAAAGAGGAAAAACAAAGTTTGCTATGATAGTTGCAAGCAAAGGACGAGGCCTTGGAAAGCTGCAACATGACCCATGTGAGGTGAAAAGTAGTTCTCCATCTTCATGCATGTTTCCTGATGATGATTTCGTTGTTTTTCAAAATCATACCATAGGAATTGGCTCCAAACTATTGAAGAAAATGGGGTATGAAGGGAAAGGTTTGGGCATTAATGGCCAAGGCATTGTCAACCCCATCAAAGTAGAAGAATTACCCCATCAAGCAGGACTTGTGTATGTCAGGAAGGAAGTTGGAGAATGCGTCGAGACAGCTAGCGAACCAACAACAATAGAGGATGAGAAGCCCTCGTCAATGCTTTCCTAATCGACAGAGGAGGTAAAAGATGTTGATTTCATTTCAGGTTCATTGTCACATAGTATGATTTCTGTTGGAGATTTGGAGATCCCAATTATAGGGACAAACATGAGGCTCCTTACCAGGATGAGCCACGAGAAGGAAGAAGAACTTGGTGTTAATAACCAAGGCATAACTCAACCATTGGAGGTTGTGCAGAAACCTCAATTTGCAGGCTTGAGATACACCGAGGGAGAATGCTTGAAGGTGTCATATTCTTTCGAGACATCTTCGCAATCATCAAGGAAAGAGAATGATGGGAACACATCCCCATCATCCCACGGTAGTGCCCATTGCAGGGAGAGAACTGAGGCAAGCTCTCATCGCCATACTGACATGGAAAACAACAAGGAAAGGTATAACCACACTTGAAATTCGATGTTCATTTCGATTATGATCATGTTGTTAATGGTGAACGTAAAACAAGGCATCGAAAAACATGTACCTTTTGTGGATTACATAACCATACATTTTCTAAGTGTTGGAAAAGAATGGCAGCACACAAAAGGATGAGGCATGAAAATCCCTCACAACAGTAGGTAAAGAAACATGTAAAGCAGATCTAGAGGAAGAAAACCTATTGCAGTCATTGCGACAGAAGTGGCCATCAAAGAGCCACTTGTTGGAGGATCCATCCAGAGTAGCGCCTTAAAGACAAAGTGTCGATACATGAACCAGATGAAACAGTTGTTCGACCATCGAATGAGCCACAAGGAGGCGACCCATTCACCTTGATAAGTGAGAAATGTTTTCTAGATATGTTAGCGTTTCATGGTCATGCTTTTGTAAATAATTTGTTGCATTTTAAAATGTAAAAGTGATGATGTGTTTCCATCACTTTTTCAACAACAATGATGTTTGATATTATTTTGGGTTGCATGTTAAACTATGAAAGTGATGTCGTGTTTCCATCACTTGTCAAAACAATAATGTTTGGCCTTATCTTTGTAAATCATGTGTTGCAATGATGATGTGTTTTCCATCACTTATTGAAGTGACAATGATGTGTTGGCCTTGGTTTCATAGCTGGGGTATTGTGTCCATCTTTATGTAAACTTTACCACCGAGTATGTTTTATAAACTCGTGGCAACTGTGGGATGCTTGGGTCATTAGTTGGTCATGAAAGTCAAGCATGTAATTTGCAAAACAATATACTATAGGGTGCAGAGGTTGCAGGTGTTAGCTCATCGCTTAAGGCTCTGAAGAACAAAGGTGAAGGAGATGGAAGCGAGACCTTTCAGGACGCTTGTGATGCAAACAAGGTACAGAGAAGTTGCAAATTATTTTTCATGTTTTTGGAGGACCAAAAGCTCCTCGGTGGGGAGGATTGATCCAGTTGGCTCTAGAGACACACACAGGACAAAGAGGACTCAGGAAAGCTCTAAAATTAAAATGTTTGGATTATGCTCGAACCAAGACCAGAGTGTAGATCTCATCGTCCTAATTGCAGCGGTGTGAACAGCTCGTCAATTCGAATCCGAATAAGGAAGTTAGAAGCAATGAAAGTTGGGTTGAGTTTTGATGACTAGGCAGGTTTAACGAGGACACAAATTTCACTTTTTCGGCAGATGGAATCCGGCCAAATCCGGCCAAATTCCAGGTGAAATTGTGGCCTAGATAAAAATAATCCTACTGTCCAAAACCAAATTTTCAAAAATGCGCCATTTTGTTTTTATTTTCACAAAAAAATATTAAAAAAAGGGGGTGGTGGGCCACCAACCCTGCCACCCCAACGTAACAACGATGTTAAATATGGAGGGGTGGGCCATGACCCCTGGCCCCTCCCCATAGCCCACGACATGCAACAATTAACATGGGGTGGGTGGCCATGACCCCACCACCCCACACCTCGGCACCGTAAACAATGCAACGAATTTGGGTGGGTCGGCCCTTGGGGCACGGACCTAACCCTCAACAAACCTCAACCACCAGCCTTAAAGCATGGAGCCAGCCGACGTATGATGGGAGGGCTTCCCAAGGCGGGCCTGACCCAACCATTAAAGTTTAATTTTAAAAAAAATCGTTGTATAATAAAAAATAAAAAATAAATTAAATGTAAAAAGGAGGGGGCAAGGTTTGACTGCCGACCTCCTCCATATTAATCAGATCCCTAGCCAACTACCCTACAATGAATTCGTTGAAGAATCCGTTGGCACTTTTTTATTTAAAACACATTTTTCAGTGCACTCAAGCAGAGGAGGTAGTGCACGCAATTCGAGGCAAAATTTTGCAGGAGGGTTGAATTTTCACTTTGTCAGAATTTGACAAATTTTATATGGTTTCAGCACTTCTAGATGCCACAAACACAATGGTGTTGTCTATTTCTCCATCAGAGTTCTACATTTTTCTGTCATTTTTCAGTATGTAGGTGGAACCATGACTGTGGCAAAAATAGGGAGCAGAACCATGATCCTTGAAATTTTCCTAAGGAGGTAATTTTCACCATGTCGGAATATAGTCAAGTTTACAGTCGTTTTTCATGGTTATCCGCAGGGATCACAATGGCGAGGTCAGATTCACCCTTTGAATTGTAGATTCCCAATCCACCCATGGAGCAGAATCTTTGAGGAATCTAGAGGGAATCTAAAGAATCCTTAAGCCCCAGATTTCCAATTTCTCGGAATTCAGAAATTTGACAATCGATTTTTCACTATTCGACGCCACAAATTTGATGGTGCAGTCAGATTTTTCATTTTCTCATTCTATTCTTCAGCCACTTTTCTAATTGGAATGCAACTATGAACATTCATGTGTGAGCAGCCATTTCCATGCAATTGATGTCGTGAGATCGATGGCACGAACAACTTCAGCAGTTCGAAATTCGCTTCTTCAAATGGCCCCTGGTTGTGAGGTATATGCGGTGTGCTCATGTACTTATATTACTATACATTGTGCTACACAAATCCCTGTTTGATTTTGATGAGGGATCTTGTTTATTACATGTTTTCATGATTCTTGCTTGATGTGACGCGGAATCGTCTATGTGATGTACTTGTTGTCATGATTTTTCATGTTATGTTTTGAGATCCCTTTTTTGTATGTTGATGGGATACTCATATTGTCATCATGTATGTCTGCATTGAGATCCCTTTTATGCCATGTTGGCGGGATGCTCATCATGTATGAGTTTGTGTCATACTAATAGAAATCTTTTGACTGAAAGATCCTGTAGAAAAACATCTCTTAGAGCCACTCCTATGTGAGGGAATTTTCCTTTTATGATAGCAACATCACCTCTTATGTACATCATCGCTATTGACAACACTTAATCAGCGGCCTACACCATCTTGACACCAGGACCCGGAGACGTCCCTCCTGGATGAACTCCGTTATCAACGGCTTACGTTTTTATGTTGCTGATGATTGTCATCTTCCTCTTCTTTACAACATGCACATGTATTCATTTATGTTTCTTTTAAAAATTTAATTTAACACATCACGAAAGTAAAAGGTCTTGGAAGGGTCCTTCATCACACCCGTACCTGGATCAAGTGGTATCGGAGCAGTCTTTGTGTTGATGTGAATTGCAGTGTGAACAATGGAACATGCAGCGATAGAGGATGAAAAAGCGATGTATGAGACCATGCTCAAAATTTCCAAACAAGTGGAAATCATGTATGAAACTCTACAGAAAGAGACAAAGGAAAAGGAGCAATTGCAGCTTCAATTGCAAGCCACAGAAGAGGCCCTGGAAGAAATAAAGCACAACAAACAAAATCTTCAAATAGAAAACGATGAATTGAAGATGCGTTTACATGAAGAGAAAGAGGAAAAACAGAGTTTGCTACGATAGCTGCAAGAAAAGGACGAGGCCTTGGAAAAGTTGTAGCATGACCCATGCGAGGTAAAAAGTAGTTCTCCATCTTCATGCATGTTTCCTGATGATGATTTCACTATTTTTGAAAATCATACCACAAGAATTGGCTCCAAACTATTGAAGAAAATGGGTTATGAAGGGAAAGGATTGGGCGTTAATGGCCAAGGCATTGTCAACCCCATCAAAGTAGAAGAATTACCCCGTCAAGCAAGACTTGGGTATGTCAGAAAGGAATTTGGGGAATGTGCCGAGACAACTAGCGAACCAACAACAACAGAGGATGAGAAGCCCTCATCAGTTATTTCCAAATTGACATAGGAGGTAAAAGATGTTGATTTCATTTCAGTTTCGTTGTCACATAGTATGATTTCTATTGGAGATTTGGAGATCCCAATTACAGGGACAAACATGAGACTTCTTACTAGTACGAGGCACAAGAAGGAAGAAGAACTTGGTGTTAATAACCAAAGCATAACTCAACCATTGGAGGCTGTGCAGAAACCTCAATTTGCAGGCTTGAGATACACCAAGGGAGAATGCTCGAAGGTGTCAGATTCTTCCTAGAAAACATCGAAATCGTCGAGGAAAGAGACTGATGGGAACACATCCCCATCATCCCATGGCAGTGCCCGTTGCAGGGAGAGAGTTGAGGCAAGCTCTCATCACCATACTGACATTAGAAACAACAAGGAAAGGTATAACCACACTCGACATTCGAATGTTGATTTTCATTATGATCATGTTGTTAATGATGAACGCAAAACATGGCATCAAAAAACATGTACCTTTTGTGGATTACATAACCATACATTTTCTAAGTGTTCGAAAAGAATGGCAGCACACAAAAGGATCAGGCGTGAAAACCCCTCTCAACAGTAGGTAAATGAACATGTAAAGCAGATCTGGAGGAAGAAAACCTATTGCATTCATTGCGACAGAAGTGGCCATCAAAGAGCCACTTGTTGGAGGCTCCATCTAGAGCAACACCCTAAAGACAAAGTGTGGATACATGAACCAAATGAAGCGGTTGTTTGACCATCGAATGCACCACAAGGAGGTGACACATTCACCTTGATAAGTGAGAAATGGTTTCTAGATATGTTAGCATTTCATGGTCGTGCTTTTGTAAATCATTTGTTGCATTTTAAAATGTAAAAGTGATGATGTGTTTCCATCACTTGTTCAACAACAATGATGTTTGATATTATTTTGGGTTGCATGTTAAACTGTGAAAGTGATGTCATGTCTCCATCACTTTTCAAAACAATAGTGTTTGGCCTTATCTTTTTAAATCATGTGTTGCAGTGATTATGTGTTTTCCATCACTTATTGAAGCGACAATGATGTGTTGGCCTTGTTTTCATAGCTGGGGTATTGTGTCCATCTTGATGTAAACTTGACCACCGAGTATGTTTTATAAACTCGTGGGAAGTGTGGGACGCTTGGGTCATTAGTTGGTCATGAAATTCAAACATGTAATTTTCAAAACAATGTACTACAGGGTGGAGAGGTTGCAGGTGTCGGCTCATCGCTTAAGGCTCCGAAGAACAAAGGTGAAGGAGATGGAAGCAAGACCTTTCAGGACGCTTGTGATGCAGACAAGGTACAGAGAAGTTGTAGATTATTTTTCAAGCATTGGGAGGACCAAAAGCTCCTCAGTGGGGAGGATTGATCCAGGTGGCTCTAGAGACACACACAAGCCAAAGAGGACTTAGGAAAGCTCAAAAATTAAAATTTTTTGATTATGCTCGAACTAGGGCCAGAGCATAGATCTCGTCGTCCTAATTGCGGCAGTGCGAACGGTTCGTCAATCCGAGTTCGGATGAGGAAGTTAGAAGCAATCAAAGTTGGGTTGACTTTTGATGACGGGTAGGTTTAACAAGGACACAATTTGCACTTTTCTGGCAAATGAAATCTATCCAACTCCAGCCAAATTCCAGGTGAAATCGTGGCCTTGTTAAAAAGACTCCTATGGTCCAAAACCAAATTTTCAAAAACGTGCCATTTTGTTTTTATTTAAACAAAAAAATATTAAAAAAAGGGGGTGGTGGGCCACCAACCCCACCACCCCAACATAACTGTAATGTTAAATATAGAGGGGCGGGCCATGACCCCCGACCCCTACCCACATCCCACGGCATGCAACAATTAACATGGGGTGGGCGGCCATGACCCTGCCACCCCACACCTCAGCACCGTAAACAATGCAACGAATTTGGGTGGGCCGGCCCTTTGTGCACAGACCCAACCCACAACAAACCTCAACCACCAACCTTAAATCATGGAGCCAGCGAAGGTACATTGGGCGGGCCCGACCCAACCTTTAAAGTTTAATTTAACAAAAAAATCATTGTATAATAAATAAAAAAATAATTTGTTAAATATAAAAAGGAGGAGGTGGGGTTTAACCACCCTAACTCATCCATATTAATCGAATCCCCAGCCAACTGCCCTACAACGAATTCATTGAATAATCCACTGGCACTTTTTCATTTAAAATGCAGTTTTTAGTGTGCTCACGTAGAAGAGGCAGTGCACGCAGTTCGAGGCAAAATTTTGCAAGAGGGCCGAATTTTCACTTTGATAGAATTTGACAAATTTTATATGGTTTCAGCACTTCTTGATGCCACGAACGCAATGGCATTGTCCGTTTCTCCATCAGGGTTCTGAATTTTTTGGCCATTTTTCAGTATGCAAGTGGAACCATGACTGCTGCAAAAACAAGTAGCAGAACCATGATCCTTGAAATTTTCCCGAGGAGGTAATTTTTCTCCATGTCGGAATATAGTCAAGTTTACAGCCGTTTTTCATGGTTTTCCGCATGGATCACAATGGAGAGGTCAGATTCTCACTTTGAGTTGTATATTCCCAGTCCACCCATGGAGCAGAATATTTGAGGAATCTAGGGGAATCTAAAGATTCCTTGACCCCAAATTTCCAATTTCTCGGAATTCAGAATTTTGACAATCCATTTTGCACTATTTGACGCCACAAATCTAATGGTGCATTCAGATTTTTCATTTGCTCATTCTATTCTTCAACCACTTTTCTAAGTGGAATGCAGGTGTCAACATTCATGTGCGAGCAGCCATTTCCATGCAATTGATGCCGTGAGATCGATGGCATGAACAATTTCAGTGGTTCGACATCCGCTTCTTCAGATGGACCCTGGTTGTGAGGTATATGCGGTGTGTTCATGTACTTATTTTCCTATGCATTGTGCTGCACATATCCCTGTTTGATGTTGATGAGGGATCTTGTTTATTACATGTTTTCATGATTCCTGCTTGATGTGACACAAAATCATCTATGTGATGTACTTGTTGTCATGCTTTGTCATGTTATGTTTTGAGATCCCTTTGTTGTATGTTGATGGGATACTCATATTGTTGTCATGTATGTTTGCAGTGAGATCCCTTTCATGCCATGTTGGCAGGATGCTCATCATGCATGAGTTTGTGTCATATTGATAGGAGTTTTTTGACTAAGAGATCCTATAGCGAAACATCTCTTAGAGCCACTCCTATGTGAGGGAATTTTCCTTGTATGATAGAAACATCACCTTTTATGTACATCATCACTATTGACAGCACTTAATGTAGTGGCCTACACCATCTTGACACCAAGGCCCAAAGACGTCCCTCCTGGACGAACTCCGTTATCAACGGCTTATTTTTTTATGTTGCTGATGATTGTCATGTTCCTCTTCTTTACAGCATGCACATGTATTCATTTGTGTTTCTTTTAAAAAATCAATTTAACACATCACGAAAGTAAAAGGTCTTGGAAGGGTCCTTCGTCACACCCGTACCTCGATTAGGAACGGATGTTCGTGCTGTCCGGTAGAGTGTTTTGTAACTTGTTTCTCATGGATGTACTCTTATCTGTCATGTCTTCCCAAACTTGCTTTGTGTTTGTTTCTTTGAGGTGGTTGGTGGAGCAGCCTTCTTTATCAGTTGCCTCACCTTCTCTTGCATTTCCCCAAGTGTAGGGGGGGCTGCTTTACTCCTAAGATTGTAACAATCATTTTTATTTTGGGGTTGCTTCTCTATGTTCACCTTCGAGATTACTTGCAAGAATTGATGTGCATTAACCACATGCCCAGAACCTTGTGTTTCATCAAGTGCAACCTCTTCATCATCATTAGTATCTTGTGGTTGCTCCTGCATATCACCTTCTACATCGAGTATATGACTGCAGACAAAGCTAACGACTCGCTTCCAATTCAAACAAGAGTTCTGAAGATGGAACTCTTCGTGGAAGGAACATAAATTAGGATCAGTGCACTGATCGAGTTGGAACACAGGCTTCTATGCAATTTTGGAAGCGAATCGGTTGTTGCTTGATGAGCTGGTTGATGAGCTTCTTGCCTTTCTCTATCTAGGTGGATGACTACTTGAAAATGTGTCCATTTTCCGTTTCTTGAGTTCATACAATTCGATGGTCAAGTTCTTGACAAGGTGAGTGAGGGTCTCAATATCAGTTTCTTCCTTATCTCTACCCTTGCTCATCATTGCTTGGGGAATTTTGCTCGCATACTTGGAGTCTTTCGTTGATTCATCATCCTTGATGACTCCAATTGCGTGGAAGTCTTTTTCAACAGCAAGAGCCTCTTCGCATCTTTTTAAAAGTGTTGGCTTTGCAGCTCGCTCCGCGAACTGCACAATGGCGGTCAGCAGTGCAGACGTGTAATAGTCAACAGCATTGGAGTCATGACGTTTAGTGTCTGCTGCAAATTTTTTCAAAATACGCATAAACCTGTTATTGAAGTCTTTCACCTTCTCTTTTCCCTCCATCCTGAGGCTTCCCAATTCTTTGAGTAGCACGGTTGGGGTCTTGTCATCAACAATCTTTTCCATGAACATACGTTTGAAAGAACCCTAGTTCTGTATGGAGTTGGGTGGAAAGCTATGATACCAAGCAGTTGCATGGTCATCCAAGGTACATGGGAACAGTCTACATGTTGCATCGTCATAATGTACTTCAAGGGTCTACAGTTGTAGGTAGAATTTATCTAAGTGTTCTTATGCCTTCACCTTGTTGTCAGGGTTGAACTTGATGTTCATTCTATCCACTCGCTTTGAAATCTTATGCAAAACAACTAGGAGAGCTAGTGGTCCCTAAGTCTTGCATTCAATATTTCGGTCAGCCATCTCTTCGTCTTCTTCTTCCTCTTCATCTTCTTCCTCTCCTTTGAAGTCTGCTGGTCTTGGATCTAAGTCTGTTGGTTCGTCTCTGCCTCCACCTCCTTTGCTACCTTCCCCTCTGCCTCCTATACTGGACATAGATCCCAAGATCACAAGAGTGCCTTGTTCGTCTTCAAGGAAGATTGGAGGTTCCTCTCCATCTTCAATAGATTCTTCTAGACCATAAAGCATGGCAAGGATTGCTTCTTCCCTGATGATACAACAACTCCTATGGGAGTGGATTTTGGCTTCCTAGATGTGTTTGGAAGATGTTGTATGCCTGGGATCAGTTCGACTACTTTCGCAAATTGGCAGGTGATGGGACAGAGGGAGCAAAGGTGTTGATATGAAATCTCATGTTCAATTATGGGAGGTGAGGAGTAACCAACTGCAAAGTCCCGTGAGAGGGAGTTACTGCCTTGACTAGATGATTGATGAGTGAGTGTGAGGGGAGTTTCATCCATGTACAACTAGTTGCCCTCCTTCTAGCGCCAGAAATGTTGATGGTTCTAGACCCACCAACATTTTGGGGATCTCCTGGATATGAATTCCCAACTATACCTCACACCATTTGGTGTAGGAGTCCCATCCGGTACGATGGCTTGGTTGCCATTATCTTAAAGATTTGCCTCAACTCTTGCTTGTCAACACAGGAGAGTGGTTTTCTTTGTCTTCGAGAAGTGAGGTTCGCGTGCCTGGTGACTATAAGTGTCACTTGTGTCAATGGTTCTTTCACTGTCGAGGGAGAGGGTGAGACTGAGTTCCAAGTCTATTGGGAGCAGTCCCAACACTGCTAGGAACACACAACACAACAAGACATGCACAACTTCTAGAGGAGCAGTCGACACAGATGTAGCAGTCACAACATACAATGTAAGATAACATGTACAACACTCAAAGGATCAGTCTGAACGAGTCCAACGATTGTTACAGAAAGCTTCATGCGAAAGGTCTGTCTGATGTCCGGGAGAGCAGTCTACACGAGCTAGACATCATTAACAACATATACAACACATTTCCATTAATAGATTATGCATTACAACAAATGAAACAGTTCATATGTAGAACACATGTTAAAGCAACATGCATTACAAGTGTTAAATATCAGTCTTACAACATATACAATACATGTGTGAAAATGTGTTTCCATTTTAGCAGGCTTTTGAATTAAGTGAAAGTTCCAAGATACATCGTTACACCATACATCACTAACCCCGAGTGCGAGATGTTGGAGCCACTACTTACTCCTCAAATAAAATATTACAGACTCTCTTGGCTATCTAGTGAGCTGAGGTGAAAAGTCCTCTTCATGTACAAAATGAGGGGGTATTTATAGCCAAGGGTGAAACTGACCCTTGTGGTTGTTCAACTACCCTCATGACCATTTGACTTCCATGATGTTTCGACTTACATGACTCTTTGCTCAATAAGTGGGCCTCTTGGACTTCCAAGTTACATCACATTGATTGACAACAAGCCCATAGTGGAGATGTGGGCGACATGACTCATGGCATGACTCGACATGACTTGACATGACAATGCTAGTACATTTGTGTTGTTGCTGGAGTGCATGTCGAGCTATAGTGCTACTAGGTGATGGATGCCTTCATGGTGTATTCATAGCTTCACCTCCGGATGGCGAAATGTGCAGAGTCTTCGATGGTCCTTGGTTCGCTTGATGAAGCTTTAACATGTTGTTCCTTGCTTGCATGTTGGAAGGCTTGACAGGCTCATTTGTTCATGAAAGTGCATGTTCGTAACATTCATTTGTTTCGCATGTATCGTTCGTTTGTTTGTTGTTGAACCTATCCTTCTGCATGTGCTCCCTTCATTCATCCTGTTCGTTGTATTTCCATGTTTTTTGGTTTAATTGTACTTGCAGTCACTCATGACGAGACAACATCAAATCCAAAACCTCCTAGTCTACCATGACACATGATCATTTTAGATGCAGATGAACGAGAGTGGAAAAAAGGTTGTGAAGTGGGATAATGGCTTGGGTACTGCTGATGAAAACTGTGCAAAGTCACTAAGTGATGAAGATGGGAAATCTGAGTCGACAGTGACTATCTGTGAGGTCTGGCTTGGCTGGGAGGAAAAATTGCGCAAATTTTGGGAGGGACGGTTTGGGTTGCGAGAAGACAAGGCAGGCATGCTTTTCACATGTTCCAGAACGAACGAGCAGTGGGGGTTGGCTAGCCATATTTGTGCAATTTTCCAGAGGATCAGGTCAGGCTGCATGAAGGATCAGCAGACAGGGATTGCGTAATTTTTTGGGGGAACTACTCAAGAGACTAGCAGCCAAAACTACGAATTTCCACAAGGAACTGGCAGTTGGCTGCTGGGGTTACTAGCAGCCAAAACTGCACAATTCCTAGAGGGAACTTCCAGTTGGCTACTGGAGACACTGGCAGAAAAAACTATGCAATTCCTGGAGGGAACTGGCAGTCTACAGCTAGGGGCTGCTAGCAAGAAAAACTTCACTGAGGCCGACAGGCCAGCATGCTGATCATCTCTACACAATTTCTGATCTGAGCTGACCGATGGGCAACGGAAGGCCTGCTCATGAACACTACGCAATTTCTGAGATGAACAAATAGCATGACTGACTAGGAAAATTGTGCAATTTTCTAAGGCAGACGGGGATGGGCACTTGGTGTCTGCCCGGCTTATCTGCGCAATTTCCTTAATCAGTTGAGTGAGAAAGGTTAGTGGCCTCTGTGCAATTTTAAGGGGGGTCAATCCCGAGGTAACTATCGGGTCCGACTGTCCGGGTGGCCAGCATGAGGGTTGATTGAAATGCTTACAGAAAGTGCAACTTTAAAATACTAGCTTGGTGCTTTTGCGTTGTTCTGTTTAACAGTCGATCGAGTCGAAAGCGAGGTGATGGTCTAACTATCAGAGGGGAGTTTGGTCATCAAAACTTCAGCAAAAATGACTAAGTGTGTGAATGATCGAAATATGCATAGGTTATCATACGAACACACACTCACATGACTCGATGATGAAATGACCCAAACCATCCAGACAAATATGTTCAACATGACTGGCCGACGGTCCAAGCGACAAGCGCAACACTCGTGATTGATCGTTCATTGATCGAGATAATGCTTTCACGATAGTGAATGTGACTTTGTGTGTGAGTGCAATAGATTTTTTCATAGTGAACACAACAAGCACATATGAAGCGAAGACTTTGAGCATAACTAGAACATGGTCACAAACATGACTTAGACACCAGCATGCATAAACTTGAATGAAATGAAGAAGCAAGGAGGATGTAAAGACTCACACGAGCTCATGGAGTGAACCCAAGTGTGTGAAATCATCAAGTGAAACTCTCAAGGGAGGCTTCGAAATTGGTGCAGGACAAAATTTTGGAGGGTGGTTATAGCCGCTATAACAGATGGGTGAAGAAATATTGAGGCAACAAGTTTAGATCTGGGCAGAGATATTTTAAGTTTTCCATAAAAAGAGTTAGGAACATTGATTAAAGAAGGTAAACCCATGTTTGTAAGTTTTATACCCATATTCACAATTGCAAAACCACATCCGTAGCCCAATGAGGCATGAAAAATCCACATCCGCACCTATAGAGGAAGGAAAAATAAAAACCAAGGGCCAAACCATCGAACTTCCCAAGGAAAAGCTTGGAGTCAAAGTTCAACAAAATACCATCAAATGTATCTATGGTTTTTTCTTGTGGTAATCAAATGCATGAGGGATTATAAATTAGTAAGATGATTTGACATTTATAAATGAGTGCACTTAGGAGTTTGATCTGGCACCACCGCTCATCAAATATATATGTTTGTTTCATTTATGTTCTATATTAGGGTTAAAGGGGTGCATGGTAGAGTGTGTTTATGGTTGAAATTGAGAGATGTGAGGATAGATGTTTCATTTTAATTTTATAGTGTAGAGATTTGATGTGTTGAATTGATTACTCTATGTTCTCGTAAAAGTATGGTGGATCCATGTGAGATGGTTCTATAATATACATGGTGAAGGTTTTCTTAAAATGTTTATGTGTTCTCATATAATTTTTATCTATCATTACAAATGATTTGGTGTTATTAATTATAAGTTGGTGTCTCCTCTATTGTGCACAAAGATAGATAATCACATTATATTATGTTCTTTTCTTCTTTGTCCTGGATTAAAATGATGGTGTCTTCTGACTGATCAAACGAATTTGATTGATTTTTGGTGATATCTAAATTAGTATGTGGATCATTGCATGAGTAATGAAATCTCATCCTCAATTCTGAGTTATTTCACAGTGATTGATGATAATAAAGTGTTTACATAATTCTAGCAACATGAGTGTTGATTTATGTGTTTGGAAGTCTATGGCGATGCATTCTAGTGTATGTATGAAAGCTTGTAATCACGTTGTTCTTGAGTAATATCCTATGATTAACTTTCTCTATATTTGTGACAGACTATAAAGGAATAATGCCCAATTTGGTGTGATTGCAGGGGCTCACATTGATCTGATGCATTTGGTTGAATTTAACAATGTTATTGGTGTAAGGGTTTGAAACTGAGTCTATTAGTGGACTGCTTGTATTTTAATATTTCTTTATTGTTATTGTTGGTATAAATTGGAACTTTGTTTTGAGGTTAGACTATGCAGAAGACCTGATCTAGAAACATAGTAGCATAAAATGTGTTGTTCAATCCCCTATGATGGTGTGTTCTAATAGTATGATTATAGGGAGTTAAGGCAGAGCATGTGCAGAAGAGAGTTTATGGTAGTATTCATAATTTTCATGTTTATAGTTGTGGATGTCAGGGTATGATATGCCTTGTATTGCTACTATGTTATGTACCTTGTTTCTATGTTCAGTATGTAAGGTACATATTACTAGTAGGAGAAAGGGTTTGGAAAATTTTTGTTGTTGTTATTGTGTAGAAATGTATTGTCATGGTGATGTACTGATGTCATATGAATGTTTGTATGGTCGAGTGAGTTATTATTTTGCTACAATTAATGTTTAAAGTGTTGTTTTGAGATGACATTATGGTTTTCCATTTTATTGATGTTTATTCAAGTAGATATAATTATATGAGTAGTATTAGTGAGCAAGTTCACCATTGCAGAAGTTGTGTATCCAGTTGAGATTTTTCATTGAACAATAAATCCTAAGTGAGTCCAATTAGAAAATTGGATGAAATATGGCCTACAAAAATTGAGTTTGTTGCAGGTGGATCCAGTGTGAAATATTCTAAAACAAGGTCCACAACAATCTGATTGTTGGAGCCTTCATTAAGGGAGTGGTATCTTCCTTTCGGCAATGGCTAGAGAATTTGATCAAGGAGTGGTCACTTCCTTCCAATGGTAGTTGGAAAAATAATTGGAGGTGGTATCCCTCAATAGGTAGGAGCCTGAACTCTGGTAGAAACCCGCACTAGTGTAAGATGTAAAAGAAGATTGTCTTAACAATAATAAGAAGAAGACAGAGACCACAACCATGGTGGTTTTTCCCAGTTGGTTTTTCCACCTAATATATGGTGTCTTTGATGATGTTCTTATGTGCTTGATGATATTTATTTTTTCATGGCTAGAAATGATAATGTTCATATTATATATATATATATATATATATATATATATATATATATATATATATATATATTCTCATGTTGTGTATGCGTGTTCTACTAATTAACCATTGGTTCCATTAATGTTTGTAAAGAAAAGATTAAAATAAAGCACATGATAAAAGTTTATTAAGAAAGAAATATGTATTCACGCCCCCTCTCAAAATGTCTAGCAATTGGTATCAAAGTAGGTCCTTCAAGACATATCTTAATTGCTAGATGGAAGATCCTAAAAAATGGGCATCCAGGAAAAAGTATTCTCGTCCAAGCCACATCTATTCAATGGAACAAATTCCACATTTTGGAAAATAAGAATGAGATGTTATTTGAGATCCCTTGGAGTTGATGTTTGGGAAATAGTGGACAATGGGTATCAATACCCTGGATCCACCCCAATAGGTAAAGGATGCATGAAGAAATATGAAATCAATGCCAAAGTTGTCATTTCTATTCTGGGAGGTCTTGGAGAATCAGCATTTGTGAAGGTAATGCAGTATGAAAGTGCAAAATAAATGTGGGACAAATTGGTAAACAACTAAGAATTTCAAATTTAATTTGTAAATCTTAAGATGCATGAAGATGAAAGTGTTACCAATTTTTACCTTACAGTAGATAAAGTTGCAAATGGTGTATTCTACTAATTTCCACCTCATTATAACCTTGTTTGAATGAATGATTTAATTTCACTTGTCAACATTTAAACTTCAAAAAGTACATATTACAAAACAAAAAGTGGGTTGACTTTGTTATCTGAATGGAGAACGAGATATCAAAAGTTGACTTTCAATAAGTTAGTTGGGTATTGTTCTATTTATAAGTCAATTTTCATTTCTTGCAACATACAATAGAGGCAACATACCCTTTTTTTCCATATTTAGCCAATGAAAAATTTTGTAAATTCTAATTGTAAAATTGGTTGGAAGATGGCAGGAACATGATAGGATAAATGGCATCCTCCTAGTAGGGTAAATGATGGAATGTTTCCCACCATATCAATGGAATGGTAAAAATTTAAAAATATTTAATTCTATTAATGTTACCTATGAGTAAAAAAATACTCTCCAAGTTGAATCATTCAATTTCGCCTTGAAATGAAGGTTGGGTGTGCATTTTTGTGAAGAGGGCCAAAATTACCTTGCTTTACTAAAATGCACGTCTCAGATTCATTTATTGGCTAGTCTGATTGATTCAAATTGTAGATTGTTTATTTAATTATTTTGCACACTTTTGAATTATTATATGTTTACTTTGACCCTTAAATAATTATGCATCGGGTTTCATACAACATTCCAAGTTTTGTTTCAACTTGCATTATGTCAAAGTTGTGTATAGGTTTTTCTTCAACTTGTTGTTGGACATAACAATTGATCCAGGAGGATCTCAAGACACCAAGGGGATGGATAAAGGCTCGAAATTCAAAATGGCAGCAAGGAGAATTTAATGGCATCAGTTGAGAGGGCTCATCTTCCTGATCGTGATGGCGCGAACGATGCGTCAATCTAAGCTCGTATGCAAAAGATAGAGCTCTTCAAAGATTGGTATGGCAGAGGAAAAATGGCGCCCACAGTGCGGCACATGGCATCCCAGTGAGCATGTGGGACCCACATGGCAGCCCATCAAATGCTGACACATAGCAACCCATCATTAACGGTTTCTGTAGGATGGGGATGGGATGGGTGTGGTCCCATGGAGTACGGGCCCACCCCCCAAATGAATTTAAAAAATATATATATTATTTGTAAATATGGTATATGGTTGTTTTTGGAGTGGCATATGATATTTATATATGTCAAACCAATAACCATATTATAATTTAATCCGCTCTAAGGTTATATAAATTCAGTTTATAACCATTTGAAAGAGGGAGATCAACGGGTACGAATTTTGAGACAAGGTGGCAAAACCTTGAGCACTTAGAAAAATTGGTGGAACTTTGTCTGAGCAGAATTTTTGCAGGAGGGTGATTTTGGTCCAGTCTCAGAATTGGGCAAGTTTTGTATTGATTTTGCACTTCTCAGCGATGGGAATCCAATGGTGGTGTCAGTTTATGCAACAGAGCTCTCCAATTTTTGGGAATTTTTCAGCATGGAGGTATAATGCTCCATTTTTGTAACTAATGAATGTAACTTCTTTTGATGCCATTTTAATGAATGAAGGCCTCCCCATTGATCGAGCAAGGCCTGGAGACGTAGTTCAGGAGGGACGAACTCCATTATCAAGTTTTTGTCTTCTTGTTTTCTTATGTGTTTATTCTTCTTTCTCTCACATGTTCACATTTAAAGTTTCTCTTTGGTTAAGCTACAAACTGTATATGTAGTTATTTTAATGCATCTCTAAACAAAAAATAACCTGGATCAACAATTGTCCTTTTAATTTAGAGAAATAGTTCCAACTCTTCACATTAAATGTAAAATCCAAGTAGGTATTTTAATGCAAGGCTATTACACAAAATATATGCAAGGGAAAATGATGACTAGTGCTAATGAACGTCAAAATCAATCATTGTAATCGCACTCTCAAACACTCTAGATGTTACACTCTCAAACCTTGTTCACACTCTCAATAAATAAACACAAGCACAGAATAAAACTACTATGTCACAATGTCACTCTTGTTCATATAAGAAGAGCACTCCTGGAAACCATTCTTTCAACAAATGTTGAAACACACATTCAAATGAAATGAACACACCATCAAATTGTAACAAGAATTAAATAAATTTCAAACAAACTGTCGAGGGAAATAATTGTTCCTTTAAATCAGAGCAACAAGTCCACTCTCACATTAATTATCAATCCATAGAGGATTAAATTTAAAGGCTATGACACAAAGTCTATGCAAGGGAAATGATAACTTAGCATAATGAATCTCAAACCAAGGTCATTGCGAAACTCACTCTCAGCAAACGTTCAAGTTGTTACACTCTTCAACATCATCAGAAAAGAGTCACATGGTCACATAATAAATCACTCTATTACACAACCACTCTCATCCATAAACAACACTCCTGCAACCCTTGATCACCCAATCAAATGTTGAACACACACATTCAAAGAAAGTTCAATCCAATCTATAACAGTAAAGTAAATAACTTGTTGCTACACTAAGAGGGACAGGTACAAGACTTATGTTGTCACACCATTGAAGAAAACTCTTCTATAATCAATTATTAATAAATAAAATTGGCAGCAATAGCAATCACATAATTGAGAAGAATTAATAAAAATAATTATTGTATTCTATTTGACCCATGATCACTACTAAGGAGGGCCCTTCCTCCTCAGCAGGGGTTGGTGCATTAAAAATCATGCAGACTACTTAGAGAAAGATATGATGCCACAAGATTGAGATTTGAATCAATTAAACATAAGGATTATAGAGCTTGCTACTTTCCCCTTTCTTCCAATCCTATCTATCTGAGTTCATTCGCTACCCCTGCAAGCAAAAAGCTCTCTTCTTTAAATTTTTTGAATAAAACTGGAAGATCATCATGAGAATCTTTCGATTCTCATGTAATCTCAAAATAGAAATACATTTTGATAATTCATACAACAATTTCCATGATAGGGGTAAATTTGTAACAACTTTCTTTTAATTACAATAAATTTATAGATAATATTATCTAAATGATTTGTATGCTCCATGAATATCTCTTAGTAGCTAAATTGAATTTGACTTGAAGCACTCCAAATTCAACCCATGTGAGAAAAAGATAGCATGCACAAGGAAAACTATTCATATATCAACACCATTTCTCAGAGGCTTTGTCCAAACTAATAAAGGAAACTAAGAAGTGTAATCCTGTAACAACAACTTCAAGAGACCACTTAAACTTGAAATAACCCATATTATTAGTTTTTATGAAAATCACCTAAGACAGTAGTTCCAATGCCAAATTATAAGCACAATTAGACTAAGAAGGTGAAATTGAGGAAAGGACATACTTAGATAAATAATGGTTGTTAAGATGGTAAAATGTGGTGTTGTTGGTCAAAAAGGGAGAAAAAGGAATAAGAAAGTGAATGCAAAAAAGTAACAATTACATGGCCCAACATCTCCTCCTAGCTTAATCATGCGCATTTCATCGTGTAGACCCTTTTGATTGTTCCTAACATGTTGATAATGTCATTCCAAGAAATCATAGGACTTTGTATTTTTCTCTACTCTGCCCCTGTAACCTCGAGAAAGGACAAACTCGATTTCCCTTAATTTTTCAGTAAAGTGATATGGGTGTTGATACTCATAGGTTGGAATCCAAACAAGAGGAAACTTAAATTTGAGTCCAATCCATCCTAGGCCACTCCTCTTAATGTAATCCACATATTGAGGAACTCTAGAAAGGGCTTGTATAAAATTTTGATGACAATAGGGATCTTCTTCCCTAAGCTCTTGTTGACGAATATTTCACCTTAGCATACTCCCTTCTAATGCATTAGATCTTATCCCAAAAATATTCCTAAGGCATCTCTATAAAACTGAACCTTGATATTGATCCAGGGGATCAAAAATATGCTCAAAATTAGAAGTGCTCGAAATTGCTCGAAACTAGTTCCAAAATGTAGTGTTTTTCTTCCTAATTCCAATGCCACTTGAATCACCTTAATCCAACATCGTATGAGAAACTTATGGTGTTATGAAGTTTTTTCCCAACAACTAAAAGCTAACTTGCAGGGTTGACTAGGTTGTTGACAAGGCATTTAGTACAATGACATCATCAGTTGACTATGTTAGGGTATAGTGTCAGAGAGACTAGTATGGAAGTGTCATCTGGTAGTACTGCACAAAATTAGTTGGCGCATTTTTATTGGTTGAAAGTGTATGATACAGGCCAATGACAGAGTGACTTGTGGCCCAATCCCAGGGCACCACGTGGCACTCTGGGAGAGGCAAAAAGTTTTTTATTTAGACCAGCCGACCCCGTGAGATTTGAACCTATGACCTGCCAAACAATAACAAACCACATTACTAACATACCATGTATATGTTTTTAATATATATAACGGAACACATTTATTTAATTCATAATGGTTTGAATGGTGGAGGTAGGAGCGAGGCACTTGGCACCAACCCCTAGTTTTGTTGACGACATGTGACCATATGGCACAGCAGATGGCCCAGACCTAGTGGCACCTAGCCCATGCTAGACTCTGATCCCATGACCACTATGTGACCAAAGGTTGAGACAGAGGGAGCATAGAGGCAGGGATGGTTAGCCCTGGCCCATGGCCATATGGCTCCATGTGGTCGCGTTGAAGGGATAAATTTCTAGCGTTAAGGGTTATTAGCACAGTTAAGTAGGCGACATTTTGCACCTAATTCAGCAGGAATCTCATTGGCACCAGGCGAATTTGTTGCTTGGCGATTGGAGGAAAGGAAGAATACATAGAATGGTTAGTGAGTTTTGAAAAATTACAAGACAGATAGCAGAGCTTTGTTGTAGGAAGCATATCTTGCTCATTTTTTAGCCTTTTTGAGCTTAAGAAGAGCATATATAGGAGTTTTTGAGAATTTTGGACACAATGGCAATGTCATTTTTTCAATTTTAGATATGTAAACTGATGTAGTTTTAGATTTGAGAATATGATTTAAAGGCCCAACATTGGAAGTTGGACCTATAGACGTAGCCCAAGAGGGGTGAACTTCATCATCAAATTGTTTTTTGTGTGATGTTGTTCATGGTCATTTTTCTCTATGTTATTTCTGAAAAATTAACTAAAAAACACAAAGTTTATGTGCTTTTGCAAATTGATCCATTTCCTACCAGACATAAACTTGCTTGCAAACATTTTAAGAAATCTTCAAGTTTTTAATCCTATATTAGTTTGGTACTGGAGCATGGTTTTTTTGAAGGTTTGATTGTGCTTTCAAGTATTTCTTGATGCTTACAAGGTTAAAGTTGAAAAGACGAGAAGGAGTGCTTGAAGAGACAAATCCTCAAAGTAGCTCAAGGAGGTCACAAACTTTGCAAACTCCAACAGTCATGCCACATGAAGAAGGACATGAGGTGATGTCTAAGGATGAGAGAGATTTCAGGAAGGCTTTCTTTGATATGTCTGAGATGGTGAAATTTTTGTTTGAAGAAAGGACAACAAGGTTTCAAGGAGAGAATTCAAATCAACAAAAAGGTAATGGTGGTGATGGGAGTAAGCCTCCACAACCACATCCTCCTTCACCTCCATTTACACCTCCATATTCACATCCTTCTTCGCCTCCTTCAATATCTAGACATAATCCTCCTAGATCTTCAAAAGGACATGCTAAGTCTCCTTTGTTGAAGCTTGATGTCAAGTTTGAATTTCCTATGTACAATGGGGAAGTAAATGTTGAAAAGTTGGATAATTGGGTTTTTCAAATTGATGTCTATTGCAGGATTCAAAGGATTGATGATGATGTGACCAAGATCCAACTTGCTTCTCTTCATTTGGAAAATGTAGCTCTCACCTAGTGGGAAGCCAAAACTTAATAAGACTTAAAGAAAAGTGGTAAAATTATCTCTTCTTGGAATGATTTTGTAGCTACATTAAGAAAGCAATTTTATCCTTTAGATTACATGCAAAAATAAATTATGGATTGAAAAATTTTTAAACAAATTAAAGGTCAAAGTGTTCAAAGTTACACACAAGGATTTAGAAGAAGAGCTTTAATCTGGGTGTAGATTTGTCTTCACAAGAAACTCTCCTTATATACATAGGTGGATTACATAATTATATGAGACATACAATTCGTATGTTTAATCCCACCAATCTAGATGAAGTATGTGTTCACGGAACCCATTTAGAATCAAGAGGGAAGGATGTTCCTCAAGAGACTAGCAAGAAGCCATCCAAATCTGGAGACAAAGGAAAGGGGAAGTTTAACGGCAAAGGAAAAAAAGAATGCTACAATCAAGAAAGTGGGAGAGAAAATTACTTGTAAACATTGTTCAAAATAAGGCCATGATGAAGACCATTGTTGAAAACTACATCCAGAAATGAGACCAAAGAAGTTTGACAACAAGGGGAAACAAAATACTGCTGCAACAACTCAACAAGATCTACAATCTGATTCAAGCGATGAAACCAAAATCACATCCATGGGAATGAAAGGTAAAGCTTCTATTGCAAGTACTAGTTCTTCTAGTAAGCCTTTTGAGTCTCAAAGTGATAAACAAAGAATTGAGCTTTTCCATATTAGGATCATTACAAAACATACCAAAGTTGATACCTTGTTTGATAGTGGATCCCAAGTTAACCTTATTTCTGAAGCTATTGTCAAGAAACTAAACCTAGAAACTACACCTCATCCTAAACCTTACCCTTTGGGTTGGGTATGTGAAAATGTCAAATTGCGAGTAACAAGAAAGTGTAAACTCAAACTTTCCATCACTGCAAACTTTATAGATGAGGTAGAGCTTTATTTTGTACCACTTGACATATGTGGAATTGTTTTAGGGATTTTGTTATGCAACCAACTCAGAAAGAGAAGAAAAGATAGATGAACGACTTGAGAAATAGCTTCTTTGAGGGGTGAAACCTCCTTTACATCACATACATGAAAAATTCTTGGATGATACAAATGATAAGACCCCCTTGGTATATATAGGAGTCTAAGGGGTCACAATATAATCAAAGCCTACATAAAAATAATAGTAAGGGAACAACAATAACAATATTGGGTTTCTATGGGACACAACAATAACAACATGGGAGATACATGAGCACAACAATAACAATAGGGGCTACACTAACAATAACAATAAGGGGAATAAACTAGTATTATAGGGACCTAACATACCCCTCTCCTTCAAAAAAGTGTTGTCCTCAATGCTTGAGTAGTTTCAGATGCTTTTGTATAAAATTCTCGTCCTCCCATGTGTAATATTCAAGGGGTAAGTTCTTCCACTTAATGAGATATTTTGAAATTAATTGATTTCGTAGTTGTTGGGTTCTTGTTTCCGTGACTGCTTCAGGCTCAAATATGATTTTTCCTTCATCGTCAAATTCTAGCAACACTATTTGAACTAGGATTTTGTCACCAATAATCTTCTTTAAGCATTAAACATGGAAAACTGGGTGTACTCGGGAAGATGCAGGTAGTTTCAATTTGTATGCCATAGTAAAAATATTTTGCAACACCTTGTAAGGACCATCGTACTTGGGTGATAATTTATTATCCTTCTTAGCTTTCTTGAGGGACATTTGTTTGTATGGTTGTAGCCATAAAAATATCCAATCGCCTACATCAAAACTTCTTTCACTGCAATGCTGATATGCATGTTTTTCATTCAATTATGCGCCAGAGTGAGGTTATCCTTTAAGATTTGGAGAACTTGTGGTTGATGCTCAATGTGATCTTGCACTGCTTGAACCTTAGAATTTTCTTTTAAATATGATGTAATGGATGGTGGATGATATCCACAAAGTGTCATAAATGGGATCATTTTTGCTACAGTATGGAAGGAAGTGTTATACCACCATTCATATAGAGGTAACCACTTGACCCATTGTGTTTGTTATCAGATACAAAGCAACGAAGATATCCTTCCAAACATTTGTTCACTATCTCAGTTTTCCCATCAAATTGAGGATGATAAGATGATCTATGAGCTAATTGAGTACCAAGACAAGAAAATAATTCTATCAAAAAATTTCTAATGAAAATGGGATCTTTGTCACTTACAGTAATATTTGGGTTTCCATGTATCTTTTGAATTATTTCCATAAATGCAGTAGCAACTATATTGGCTTTAAAATGATGAGATAATGCACATAAGTTTGTATACTTGGTAAGTCTATCAACTACCACCATGATGATGCTCTTTCCTTCAGACTTTGGTAAAACTATGATAAAATCCATTGAAACCTCCTCCCAACGCTGACTTGCAATGGCTAAAGGTTGCAACTAACTCGGGATCTTAATTGTCTCAACTTTATTTGTTGGAAAACCAAACATTCTTCCACAAACTTCTGAATATCAAATTTAATGCCATTGTAAGTTTTTTAAAATCCTTAGTGCCCTCCTAAGGGAGAGGTGTGCAATTCCAAAAGAATTTTTTGCTTGAGTTGGAAATTCTTACAAATATATAAGCAATCTTTGTACCATAATGAATCATTTTTCTAACTAAATGTATCAGATGTACTAGGATCTTGCTGTAACTTTTGAATGATTTTCCACACCTCTTCATCATTCATCCATTCATCCCTTTCTTCGGTTATCCAGTCAGGTTGGATAATAGAAATGGCACAAAGCAATGTTTCCACATCCTCATCCTTTCTTGAGAGTGCATCTGCAAAAACATTTTGCTTCCCTTTTTTGTAGATGATTTCAAAGTCATAACACAACATCTCGATGACCCATTTTTTCTACTCTTCTAAAGATAATATTTGTTCCAAAAGTATTTAAGAATATCATGATCTATTTTTACCTTTAAGTGACTTCCCATTACATAAGGTCACCATTTCTTTAGTTCAAGTAGTATTTCCAACATTTCCTTCTCATAAATAGTTTGTGTAAATATTTTCCTTTTATTGGATGAATTTCAAAAGCAGTTAGTCTTCCTTCATGCATTAAAACAACGTGAATTCCATTTCCTGAGGCATCACATTCCACAATAAAGGTTTTTGTGAAGTCTGGCATAGCTAAGACCAATGCTTGGCACATTGCCTCTTTAAGATGTTCAAAGGTCTTAGTGGCTTCTAGAGTCCAAGAAAATGCATCTTTCTTCAGTAATGTTGTTAGAGGTGTTATTATTCTCCCATAATTCTTAACAAACTTGCGTTAATACCTTGTCAACCCGAGAAATCCTCGAAGATGCTTTTATGGTTGTGTGGATTTTCCATTCCTTAATGGCTTTAATTTTGTTAAGGTCTACCGTAATACCCTCATGAGATACAATATGGACCAAATATTCCAACTCTTGTACTCCAAAGAAACATTTGGAGGTTTTTGCATATAATTTGTTTCTCCTCCAATAGTT
Organism: Pinus taeda; assembly: GCA_000404065.3. Lineage (NCBI taxonomy): Eukaryota > Viridiplantae > Streptophyta > Pinopsida > Pinales > Pinaceae > Pinus > Pinus taeda. The sequence goes on along the minus strand of APFE030890820.1, from coordinate 10,667 downwards.
TGAGCACCCTGTCAACATGTTGAACATGATCCTTCCAAGGCTAGTTGTAGATTAGTATATCATCAAAAAATACTAACACAAATTTTCTAAGGAAGGGTTTGAAAATGGAATTCATCAAACCTTGAAATGTGAAATGTGCACTAGTAAGGCCAAAGAGCATGACCAAAAATTCATAATGACCCTCATGAGTTCTTAGTGTTGTTTTCGGAATTTCTTCAACCTTCATTCTAATTTGATGATATCCTGAACGAATATCCAACTTGGTGAAGTAAATTGCTCCATGTAATTCATATACCAACTAATCAATGACAGGAATGGGAAATCTTTAATAATGAGCTTGTTGAGTTGCCTATAATCCGGACACATACACCATGATCCATCCTTCTTGTGCACCAATACTACTAGAGCAGGGAAAGAACTTTGACTAGGTTGAATTATACCAGCCTCTAACATTTCTATAGCCATGTTCAATTTCACTCTTTTGGGCATAGGGATATCTGTAAGGTCTAACATTTGGAGGAACACTTCTTGGAATCAAATGAATAACACGATCATGACCACGAATAGGTGGGAGGCCTTTCGGAGTTTCAAATACTTTGGAATTATTGTCCAATACTTTTTGGAGATCTAGAGAAATAGATGATTTCGATGTTTGAACTTCTAGTGAGAATAATTGTGCAATTATGCCCCATTGTTCTTTCTTCATAAGTTTTTTAATGCCATTAGAGCCAATTAACTTTCTTGGTTTCCCTATGATACCCCTTAATTTAATTTCTTTTCCTTCCCAAAATTAAATTCAAGAAAAAATCTTGAAAATTAAAAGTTATCATCCCCAAATATTGTAACCATTGGACTCCTAGTACAACATCAGCACCACCCATTGGAATGGAAAGCATTGGACTATTCAATACATATTCCCCCATGGTTCCTCCATTTTCAACCATCACTTGACACTCTGGTGTTGGATATAGGAAGCAATTCAGTTCCTTGGCTATCTTACAATGAATAAAATTATTGGTACTACTCGAATCAACCATCACTATTATACTTTTGTTCTTAGTATATCCTTCTATATTGAGATTTTGAGTGGTAATTCCTGCCAATGTATTACAAGATATGGTCGGATTCATTTCTTCTTTCTCTGTGGTTTGTTCTTAGTGTATATCATCCTCTTTTGATGTTTCATGTTCCTTTTCTTCCTCCTCTTCACAATCTATGTAGAATAATTTCTTCTTAGCACACTTATGACATTTAGTGTATTTACTATCACAACTATAACAAATCCCTTTTACTCTTTTTTCCTCCAATTTTTATGGCATCAACCTTGTAGGTTGTGGAAGACTAGCAGAAACAACACTTCCATCTTACAAAGTTGTGAGTGGTAGACTTCCTGGTTGCTATAATTTTGCTTTCAACTTTTCTTGTCACCCTGAATGACTTCTCCAATGAATCAAGTTCCCAAAGGAGAACCTCATGTTGGATGTTATCCTTCAAATTCCCTATGAAGACATCAATCCTATGCTCCTTTGGAATATCAGTTATCCTGATATTCAATTTTTGGAATCCTCAATGTGCTCAGCCATTGAACCCTTTTATTTGAGATTTATCAATTGGCTAAAGAAGGTGTTTTTCTTTGTATCCTCATAATGTGTTATCATTTCCTCCATAAAAATTGATTGAGTGACAAATGGTTTACTAGCACAAAACGATCGATACCATATGTTGGGTAATTTAATTGACTATTAAATTACTAGCATTTATATGTCAATCCGAGTACGTGAGCTTGTGAAGTACATATGCACTATATGTGCTAGGCAATTTACTTTAAATTCAAAGAAACTAATCTAATTGCACATGAGGATTTAAACATGTTTATGACTAAGTTTTGATAATAAAATGCACATGTTTTGTCTTAAAAATCCAATGAATTCAAACTCAAAACTTTAAAATTTAAATGAAATTTTAAAGCAAACTATACTAAAAAAACTTCGAAATTTATTCTAATTGGACAATAAATTTAAATCTATTATATTCAACAAAAATTGAAATCTATTATATTAAACAATGAAAGGAAATCTAACTATCAAATTAAAAGCACAACTATTCTAGAAAGCAGTGAAAAACAATGATATGTTGACAAAATTTCAAGTGCAACAGCCTCCATGTCTTATCAAAATGATGACTAGAACAAACATGAAAATGAAATAAATTCTTGGAAAATACTTCAAGGAAAGTGTGTTTTGGATTTTTAAGTTTATATTGAGCACTCAACCTGTAACAGACAGAAAAAAACAAGTAAGCAAACTATATTGAAAACAAATAATTCAAACATCTAAATAGATTGAAAACTAAATTGAAGCAAATACTAAAAAAAATTGAATTAAAATGACAACGATACTATCTCACAAATCCACAAGGGGCCTATTGTAGCAGCTACAACCACCCTCCAAAATTTTTCCTATGCTTCGTTTTGGATCCTCCCTTCTAAATCACAACAACTCATCTTGCAGTGATCCAGGTACTTGTGCTTTGATTGAGCCTCATCCTTTGCATCTTGGCTTGTGTTTTCTTACTTGGTTTACTGTCTAACCCACAAGACGATCTCGTGACTTGGTTTCCATCTAGTTCTGGGCTTGCCATGGAGAACTACGCAATCCTTGAGGAAAACCAGCCTTGCTCTCGGGAATTGTGCAGTCCAAGCTGATAGTGAGCCTTGAACTCAAGAATTGTGTAGTGCTAGTTGAGAAAACCACTCAACCCAAAAATTACATAGAAGCCTTTCTACTAAGAAGTTGCCCAGTGCATGAACCAAAGAGTTGCCTGGTCCCTCCTAGAACTGTGGAATATTTCTATGTAATGTATGGAAACTTTTCTCGAAAAAGAAAGAAAAAGAAAAAAGTAAAAAATCATCCCTAAAAATAGGGATCTAATTTTAACACCCTGAAGGAGGCATTTGAGTTATTTTGGAAACTACCACCAAGTGTCTCTTTTTACATGATTTTGGGCCTTCGCGTCATAAACCCTAAATTGACCAAATATATGTAATCGACACTGCTAGAGCTGATTTTATCATTTGATCTTGGAGCTCTAACATTATTGAGGAGATCAAGGAACCTTCAGTGCAATCGTCGTCACTTTTCTAGGTAATTTTTGCTTTTCTAGTCTTTTGCTGCTTTTATGTCGCTTTTATTTGTTTAGCTTGTGAGAGTGTTGTTTCAATTGTTTTTTTGAATGATTGTTGGCATTTTAACTTGTTTTAGCTTGTAGAAGTGTTGTTTCAAGTTTTGCATTGACTTTCCCAAGTGTCGCATGCATTACCATGTTTTGCACTAATGGCCATCATTATGGAAACTCCCTTCACATGCCTCGTTTTCCTTTGGTTAAATTAATTCCTACACTTGTTTCCCTTGCATACATCATTAGACAGTCAAATCTGCACTCAACATCACATCGTCCTTCAGATATGCTTGATTTCACACTCCCCTTGGGAAGATATGGGCTCCCCTTTCCCGGATCTTGTGTTTCCTTGCATGCACTGCGCATTGTGGGAGCTCAAGGCCTATGCCTTGGCTTCTGGAATTGCACAAAGATTACCCTTTCCTAGCTCCAACTGTGCACTACATAGTTCCAGGAGCCATCCTCCCATCTTGGCCACTGAGATTATACAATGTGTAGTCTGTCCAGGCCATGGTCCAAGACTGAACTTTGCATTACGCAGTTCCAGTCAGCAAGCCTTCCCACTGAATGTGCAATGCGGAGTTCCAACATGCATCCAGTGACCTTTTTGATGTAGAATTGCACAGTATGTCCCATCATGAGCCTGATTTGTTTCTTGTTCTTGCCTTGAAGTTGCTTTTGGTTTTAAGCTAACATTTGTCTGCCATGAGTGTCCTCTTTGTCTCTAGGGGCAACAGTTATTGAGCATCTCTCTAGAAGTTACAGTTAACATGGCCTCCAAGAGAGATGCATCAAAGGAAACCATTGAGAGCAGTATTGGGGAAGCAGCTGAGTAGACGTCAGTTAGTCTACTAGTTTATGTAGACACTCAATTGTTCATTGAGAAAGGTACCACATTGACATGGCAACAAATAAAGGATACTTTTGCAGAGGACTTCATGGAAGACTTCGAGGATCGACAGGTTTACCTTACCATCCACCAGACATGATTATACAAGGTTGCATGTAGGTACCTCGTCTTCCCATGTGTGGAAATTATTAGTTGGCTTGTCTCACACACATATCTAGAGACTATGAGATGAGCAGTGCTAGTGGGATAGAGCTTGCCACCTTCAGGGCAGAGAAATTTCAATAGATGTATCATTTACCTCAGTCGGTGAAGTGCATGGATACTCTTTCCTATGCCACGCATATCTTTGTGAACACTAGAGACATCGTCAAGCACTTGGTGAAAGAGTCGTCAAAGTTCAGATAGACACCCAATCATGTTTACACGACAAAGTCTCTCAAGAAGGCTTATTAGTTCTTGATCATATTTTCATGCAGAATATACAGTCAAGAAAACACAAAAACCTTTCCTGAAGCTTGGGTAGTCGTGCTAGACCAATTGGTGAATGATGGGAAGCCATTCAACTGGTTGGACTTTTTGGATCATCAATTGAAGATCCATGTGACTAACACCCAGAATCCTCCTAAGAATGAGCAAGCGAGATTCTACATGTTCGCATATTTACTTGATACAATCTATGCCCAACAACAATTTCCTGGCATGAGCTAGACATGGACACCCAAGGAAACTATCATCAATGTTTATTGCAAGTTTCTTTCTGACTGTAGCTATCGAGGAGTGATGGCAAAGCTAACTGACCATTTCATCATCCTGTTGTACAAGCTAATATTTGAGCAGGATACACCTTGCGTGTTCCAAGAAGCAATGGAGGAAATAGTGAACATCACAGATTGGTATGCCTCACTAGGTGGCACCTTCATCAAAGTGTATGTCAGAGAGAAGCTTCTGCATGTTCTACCATGGTATGCCACAAACAAGCTATTCATGTAAGAGGTCTCATATCACCTCTCCACAAGGTTGTCAATAACACTGCATAGGAAGAAGAAGGAACAATGGCCCACTCTTCCTTTGTGGATCGGATTGTACCAAATTAAGAGCTTAAAGGATGTAGATGCCAAAGCTAAGGAGATAATAGGATTCAAATTCGGCACCAAAGACTTCAATCCATATGATCCTCATCGTATTTTCAAGGACCATTGTGCGAGAGTGTACTTTCCATGGATCCACATGACATTTCACTGGCATGAGGAGGACCCTTGGAGGTACTACTACAATGCCTCCAAACTCCATGAGTCGGCCAGTATAGAAAATACTTGGAAAGCTGCTATACAGATAGCAGTAGGACAGGAAGAAAAAACAACATCAGCAATCCAATGCAGGACAAGGGCAAGAAGAATATTGTCGAGAACCCAAAGGTAGAGCAAATATGCAAGATGAGGGAATATCCTATCACAGAGAAAGCGACGATGGCAGTGGCAAAAAAGTGGGAGTAGCGGATAAAGAGAGCAGAGTGAAGGAAGAGAGAAAAGCAAAGGTTGCATGAAGGAGAATAGAAGTTGCAAGAGACGAAGAAGAAGTTGAAGGAATAACAAGATTTGGGGAGGAGAGAAAGAGAAGAGAAGCAGAAATGGGAGGAAGAAGAAAGGCAAGGTGTGATGACAGAGCAAACACTTCCCATACAAGTTGAGGAGTCAGAAAAACCAACAACTAAAGAAGAGGGTGAACAGATGATCCAGGAGGATCTCGTCAGATCATTGCACAGGTGTTCAAGTGTCGTCGTCAGTGTTCAGTGTCATCGTCAATTTAGTTCAGCTTTGACAATGTTGGTTATGGATCAGGTTGTTTAGGTAATGTTTATGGTTTACATGGCGTTCAGTTGAGATGGTTTAGCCACTGGCTGTCGACTTGTGTTCATCGACAGTTCCGCCAAGATTGGTCGACGACATGTGGCTTGTCGTTCACTCACAAGATTTAGTGTCGACATGGTTGTGTCGTCCATTACAAAGGTTTGATATGTCATTAGGGTTTTCGTCGCAAAGGTAGATGGTGTCGACAATGTATATGGTTTTATGCCACATTGTCAACAAGTTTGTCATCATGCGACAAATTTCGCTAATGTCTCTTAGTGACGGTAGATTGTAAAAGGGTTGATAACCTTCAAGTATTAAACCCTAATCTACAACATCTAATAATATCAAACCCTAATATACATCTAATTCTAAACCATAACTATGTATTAAAACCTAAACCTATGTATCTACACACCGAAATCCTATATCTATCGACCTCATTGCATTACACTATGTGTTACACATAAAACCTAACACATAAAACTATGTCTAAACCTTCTCGGCCATATCAAAACATTGTAAAAACATTATAAAACAGACCCACAGGCCCTAACCACTAGATGACCGCGCGGACAACTAATCATGTGGGAGAGACATGTGACAGGGCTATTGGTTGACCGTTGGACTTAACATTGTTAACCAAACACAATGTTGTTCTAAATTGTAGTGGAGGTTAACTGCAACTGCCAGTAAAGAGTTAGCATGTGAACACAAGGAGAGTTAACCAACAGCTTGGAGTACACCACCGAAGTAAACTGTAGCAGAAACCGCAGCGGAGTTGCATGTGAACGTGTTGTGGATAAATCCTCAGGTTAGTCAACCACAGTCGTAAGCCGTCGGTTGTATAAACTGCAACACCAACCGTCAGCGGAACCGTCAGAAGTCAATTTCCATGTGAATACTGCTATCGTAACTGTCGGAGTTTGAATAGCGGAACCGCCAGCGGTTGATCCAGGTCCAGGTGTGAAGAAGGACCCTTCCAAGACATTTTACTTTCGTGACGTGTTAAAATTCCTTTTTAAAATAACATTAACAAATATAGCTGCAAACTATAAAGAAGAGGAATATAACAATCATCAGCACATAAGAACAAAAAGCCGTTGATAACGGAGTTCGTCCAGGAGGGACTACGTCTCCAGGCCCCGGTGTTAAGATGGTGTAGGCCACTGCATTATGTGTTGTCAATAAAGATCATGTACATAGAGATGATGTCTCGATCATACAAGGAAGAATGCCCTCATGAAGGAGTGGCTCTAAGAGATGTTCCACAGCTAGAACTCTCAATCAAAAGCCTCCTATCAGTATGACACAAAAACAAGCATGGTGCGCATCCCGCCAACATAGCACAAAAGGGATGTCAAAGCAAAACACATGCATGACGACAACAAGAGTATTCCAACAACATACAACAAGGGATCTCAAAGCATAACATAAAAAGTTATGACAGAAAGTACATCACATCGAAAGATTCTGCATAACATGAAGCAAGAATCGTGACAACATGAAATAACAAGATCTTGCATCAATCATCAGTCATGGATTTGTACAACATAATGCAGAAAGAAGAAGTACATGAACATGACGAATCATATACCTCACAACCAAGGGTCATCTGAAGCCAAGGCTGTCAAAGTGCTGAAGCTCGTTGAAACATCGATCTCACATCATCGATCATAAGAAGAAGATTGTTCGCACATGAAGATGAACATCTGCACTGGCATTTAGAAAAGTGACTGAAAGAAGGAATGAGAGAAAGAAAATCTGAATACACCATCAGATTTGTGGCATTAAGTACGGCTGAAACAACTGTCCAAAATCCGAATTCTGAGAATTTGAAAATTCGGAGCTCAAGGAATCTTTTAGATTCCCTCGGGATTCCTCAAAGATTCTGTTTCAGGGATGAGTTGAAAATCCACTGCTCAGATGTCAAATATGATTCCACTATTAGGATCCCTGCGAAAAACCATGAAAAACAAGTATAAACTTGAACATATTCTGACAAAGTGAAATTTTACCTCCGTGGGAAAATTTCATGGCTCATGGTTCCGCTACCTGTATTTGTTGAAACCATGGTTCCGCGTGCACTCTGGAAATCGCTGGAAGACGCAGACCTCTGATGAAGAAACAAACAGTACCATTGTGTTCGTGGTGACGAAAAATGTAAAAACTATATAAAATTTGTCAATTTCTAAAAAACTGAAAATTTTGCCCTCATACGAAGGCAAAATTCATGATCCCTACATTAAAAAATTATTAAAACGGTCTAGAAAAACATGCCGGCAACTTTCCGCCTCAAAATCCATGCCCGTTCATCTCTCCCATCACATGGTAAAAAATATGAGTTTAAATAAACATGGGCAGATTATTTCACGAGGAGGTTATGTTTTATTTTTTTACGTAACCATATTAAAAACTGCATTCCATGAATATATATATAAATATATATTTTTTTAACCTTTGCTTTGGAACATACGTTTTATGTTGACTTTTGTTTGGAGTGTGCCACGTGGGTTGGTTTAACATGGTTCATATATAACCTTTTTTAATATGGTATATGTTAAAACTTTGTTGTTGTAACCACCCTAATTTATATATATGCCACGTATTGGTTACGTTGGCTTAATATATATATATTTATTGTTTTCCCATATTTTGATTTATGGTTATAACTTTTACCATGTTATCATATGGTTTTGGTTATTTTATATTTTTTGATTTGATTTTTTGATATAGTTAGCTGTGATAACCAAAATGTCTCTTGTGTAGGTTTAGGAGGCTAATAAAGGGCTGCCATGTGTCAGTTGATGCACTGCCATGTGGGTCTTATGTGCTGGCTGGGATGCCATGTGGCGTACTGTGGGCCTCATTTTTTCTCTGCCATACCATTCTTTGAAGAGTTTTATCTTTTGCATACGAGCTCGAATTGACAAACTGTTCGCGCCACCACGATCAGGAAGACGAGCCCTCTTATCTGATGCCAACAACTTTTCGTGTCTGCCATTTTGAATTTCGAACCTTATCCATCCCCTTAGTGTCTCGAGATCCACCTGGATCAACAGTGGCAGCTTGCGGTTAAACCACGGCTGGTCACATGCAACCGCCAAACTGCCTCTGCCCAGTTAGCTGACCACCAGCAGTCGAGGGCTTATCCAAAGTGTATTTTGGGTTTTGTATGGTTGTTTTGTTCTAAAATAATTCCTCCACCATGTAACCTCTCACCTAGGTGTCAAATTGCTACAAGATCGATTTCTAAACATCCAAATCAAGACATTCATGCCTATCTGAGCCTGAGGGGCCTCAAATGTACCTGGTGGATGTTAAAAAGGTAGTTTTTCTTCATTGTTGGAGGAGTGGTTACTGGTTTTTTTTTGTATGCAGATTCTGGAGGTCATAGGCAGTTTTGGTTTCAGTGTTATTGGAGAATCCGGGTCGGAATTGGAATCCGTAAGAGGCGTTGGAAAGCTGGTTCAGAGGGTTATCTGATGATAGTGATCAGAAGTGCTTGCATGCACATTTAGAATGATCAAATATCTGTGTAAATAACTCCTTCTTTTCATTCTTAATAAAAATGGTTGCCCATCTTGAAAGCGGACCTGGAGACGTAGTCCATCAGGGACGAACTCCGTTATCAATCTCATTGTCTGGTATCGCTGTGTTTTTACTATTTTTCACTTCTATTATGCATCTATCTTATGTTTAATCAGTTGTTGTAAAGTCTTCTTCTCAAGCATGTTTTCCTCAATTCCCGCACTTTTAGTTAACATTCAAATCGTAAATGGCTAATCACTTCTACATCAGTTTTAGTTTATGATCATTTCAGATCAACGGATGTAGGATTGGGAGCTTACTTAGTAGATTGAGCAACTGATTGAAGTGACATACATGGAGTTAGAGCAGGAGCCATAAAACGAATACAATGACCTTATGCCGCAAGCACCAAAGGTCACCTCTCAATCTCCACCACCTCAAGTGTCAAAACCAGCCCTAAACGAGCAAGGAGAATTTGTTCTCCTTGATGATGATCCGATCAGGATGTGTACAATCTATCATTTGATGAATTGCAGAAAAGGTTTGTACAGGCCTAGTGGAAGCACTTTCTGGATGATAATGTGTACAATCTACCATTTGATTCCGGGACCTGTGAGAAGTGACATAACCTGAAAACACCTGCATTGTATCCCCTTGAGTATGTACTTCATGTGCCCTGAAGACACCTTCTACAAAATACCCATAAATATAGCCCTTTTTCCATTGGCGTTGTTGCACAGCGTATCACTCATGCCAATGGGGGAAATCCTCCAAAGAGGGCGCGCCAGCTGGCGCTCTGTATCAGAGTCGCACTAGCGCCAACCGAGTTGGGTAAAGTTTTTAACAAACCAACTTGCAAAGGTTCTTCCTAACCTATTCATGAACTGATTCCAGTTTGAGTTAGTTCAATTGGGCTTCGAATCTCCCAAGGAGGGAAGTAGTTCTCCACCTCTCATGGAAGCTTCCTAATGATAAGGACAATCCCATGAATCTTGTGAATGATCTTATCTCCTTCTCCTCTCTCTATATAAGCTTGTCTCTTTGCCTTTGACAAGCTAGTTAGTAATTCTACTCTTCAAGCTCCCAAATCTAAGTCCCAAAGTCTGAGAATTGCTAAGCTCATGCTACAAGAGGCCTTGTTCATCCCCCTAAGGCTATATCTTTAAGGAGGAGATCCATGTCCAAGTAATCAAGGAGAGAGAGGCTTGTTCCCCATCCCCTACAAGCTTTGCAAGGCATGTGTTGCTGATCACCCAGCCAAA
>APFE030890800.1:16491-61254 GCA_000404065.3 Pinus taeda | reverse complement strand
ATTCTCCAAGTGGAAGCAGGAACTATCAGAGAGAAGACACTAATCAAGATCCCAAAAGATGACTCACCTCTCTGTAATCATCTATATATGGATCCCTCATCATAGAGATCCATAGGCTGGAATTTTGTAATCTATAAAGAAGTGCTGTCAGTATTCTTGTGTACATTCACAGTGTTGGGTGATTTTGCTTTGGTTGAGGTGAAAGAAGGTCTTCTTAGTTGGAGGATGATGTTGGGTCAAAGCTGCTCATGGTTGTAATCCTCTTGCTACTTTTATCTGAATAAAGCTATTCTTGTTTCCTTCCATATCCTGGTGTACTTGTTTATATATGCTTGTATATGGTTAATGTACATCTGATCCTACATTATTTCTGAATTTAAATCCTTGTTTCTTGCATAGTAGTATGTTGTTGTGATTCTACAGGTCCTTTTGAAGCTGAGCAGACAAAGTGCAGGCAGAAAAACTCTATCAAGAAGGAGAGGGAATCGAGCGCAAGACTCAGGTTGGTCCTCTTGGTTCTCCTCTCATCTATTTTCATAAAAGGAATCAGAAATAGACTTTGATTGTTTGTTTCTAAGATAGCCACACATCTTAGTGGGAATAGCAGCATCCGTGTGGACACTGTTCCCATATAACAAGAGGTAAACAATTTATTTGAAGTTGATCATATGTTGTATAATAATGTGAAAAATTTTCTTTTTCTTCTTGAGGTTAGAATTACTAATTATTTTCAATCAAAGCTTAGAGATGAAAAGTGGAGACATGAAAGTGACATAGATCATTTTAAAGATGTTGTTGGTTTTTTTGTTGAACATATTATCCCAACAAAAGGTTTAATCAAGCAGGAACCTACATACATAGTTTTTTTTGGAGCTAATCAAGACTATATTTTTTCTTACACTTTTGAAGATCCTCCGGTGGATTACATGGAGGAATTTATCAGCAGTCTACACATCCTACCTTGTGGATATATTCCTAACTTTTGTTGTGAGCTACCCTTATGCATAATTTATTTTTTATTCAGGATGAATTGTATTTTCAAGATTAACTGGCAGAATGGTTCTAGATCAGGCACTCAGATGCGAACCTAGTACCACTGGAAGATTGACTTCACCTGATGGAGATCAATCATGTACATATGTAGGAATGTGTACATAAATAAGCTCAGGTGTTGATCATTTGGTTTCTAGTTGCAGTTCTTCAGCTTAATCATTAGTTGATGAATAATGGTGACTTTCCTTGTTGGAAACTAGTTTGCAGAGGTGTCATACTTCAAGATTGTCAGGTTTTAGTTTTCAAATTTTCAGGGTTATCGCAGTTTTGGACTCCATGCCCAACTAAGGCTACTAATCTACGATTCTCAATATTTCGCTATTGAAGCGCAAACATCTTATCACTGCAGATATTGGCGTGGGTTTCACTACACAAATTTTCACACAGTTAAGCTTGGCAAAGAAATATATGACTCCATGCCCAATGGATAAGGCACTATTCTACAATTCTTAGTGCTTCTATGGCAGAAGCACTATCCCCAGTTGGAGCTAGAAGTTGTAGCTTATATTGTGTTTTTAGCTTTATTTATCAATTATATCACTATCGGGGGTTCAACCTCAATGAAACTCCTTTATATTCTTTACTCCTCGCAAAGTCTAAAAGAAATGAAGCATTTTATTTATTATATATCGGAATCACTAAAAGAACAAGTATAAAATAATCGACCCCAATATAGCCAAGGTCAAAACAAATCGCAATACAAGAAGTTATATGGATCTGGACCCAATATATGTGTGTGTGTGTGTGTGTGTGTGTGTGTGTGTTAGCGATGTGGTTAAATCGCAATCGCAAATCACAGTGGGCAACTATATAACATAGCACCTTAGCTTTGGTCAATTTTGCTTCACGATAGCCAGACCCGAAACATATATATATATTATGTTGTAAATTTTTGGCGAGTCCGCTGTATAGTAAAGTCTTTCATATACATTCATATGGGTTCCCCCGATTGCAATGAGTGATGGCAAACCAGACCCGAAAAATATATATTGCACTTCATAGTTTCGGCAAGGTCTGTCATATCTCAAAGTGCTTTTATGTATATGTATATGGTCCTGCCGATTGCGATCAGTGATGGTAAAGTTGGACTCGAAAATATATGCATTTTGTTTAAAAGTCTCGACGCGTTCGTGATATCGCATATCGTTAAGTTTTGTATTGATATATCATTTGAAAGCGCTGATTGCAATTTGTGATGGGAAGTCAACGGAGCACTGAAAAGGTGGAAACTGATGGGTTTATGCAACATATTTAACTCTTTTTGAGTTTCGCGGTAAACCAAAGGTTTGCGTTAATTTCATTGTATAAGGGGAAAATCAGTGTTAAAGTTGAGTCTGGAGAAAAGGTGATTGGTTGGGTTTAATTGTGCTTCCACAAATCAGATCATTCCCAACATATATATATGTGGACCCCTTTCAAAACTTTTGGTGCAGTTTACATATTTTTAGATTTTAATATTGTATATGTAATAAGGTTGAATAATTTCAAAGAGAAAATAGTTTTATAACTATTATAAACCGGTTTATTAGCTATTTTGAGAAATTAGTTTCCAAAATTGATTTGATAGTTAAACAAAGAGGGAAGAGATAAAAGCTCGAAAAGGGAATTGTAAAGGGTTTTTGTTCGTCTTTTGGAGAACCCGGAGACAAGGCCATTGTATTCATGATATAATTGTTGATTAATGAAGAATCAGAAGTTTCCATGCATTTGTTGGGTATGATTTTGTGACTTCTCTGTTATGTGCCATCTTATGTTTTCTTCCTTCAAGTATGGTAATGAAGCTGCAGGTCTTTATTTGCTTAGGTAGATAAAGTTAAAGTTCCTTAAAAGAGCGCTCATGTACTTGACATTTTCACCTTTCTTTCTAAGTTACAGATAGTAGTTTCTGTGTAAGGCAGCATATTATCTTTAACTTCTCCAAGAGTCATAGATAGTAGGTTCTGTGTTAAACAACATATTGTCCATGATTCAATTCTCACCTTCATAATTCTTCTAAGTTACAGATAGTAGTTTCTATGTAAGGCAGCATACTATTTTTAACTTCTTCAAGACTTCTTCATTTATCATTCATATTCAACTATCAAATGGCATTCTGATATTTCCTTGTCACCAAAGTATTGAGAGTAAAAAACCAAGTCTCCAGATCCTTCATTTGAGAACACAACATATATCTAAGTGACAAATAAGTGACAGTAAATAATATTTATTAATGTCTTAAGCACAATTTCTCTACAGCCAGGAAATTAGTTTCTTAAGGTACAACACATACCATCCCAACTCAGACTGTTGTTCATACTATCCCTGTAGTTACTACAACTGCACCTCCCACAGGTTCATCTTCTAGTCAAATTCACAGACCAGCTATGATAGCTAGGTATGCACCTTTGGTGTTACCAGACCATCTAAATGCTATGCCTATAGACTATCCATAAAAAATTCTAACGTTTGATAACAGTGGTCCTCAAACTTCTCAACAACACATAGATAGAATGAATGATGTTTTTGACCTTTAGGAAGTAGATGAGGTTGGTGTAAAAATGTGATTGTTTCCTCAAATTTTAGGAGGTGATGTCAAAAAATGGTTGAGGGGTTTACCTGTAGGAAGCATATCCAACATTGATGCATTCCATCAAAATTTCTTAGCTAGATGGGAAATCAAGAAAAATCTTATTCAACTCTTGAATGAACACAAAATACTTAAAAGGAAACACAATGAAACTGTGGAGGAATACTGTGAACGGTTTAACAATGTTTACAATCCAATTCCTAGAGACATCAAACCCTCCCCTGGCCTAGCTTTGATTGATTTTCTTGATGGTTTTGATGTAGACATGGAGTATCAACTTAGAGACAGAGACCCTGCTACTTTAGAATAAATGCAAGCGAATGCTATAAAAGTTGAAGCCAATATCTTAGCTAAGAAGGCCAAGTTAAAATTTGAATGCAAGGTTACCATTAAAGAAGAGCCTTCCACTTCTACCTCTGATCACAAAATTGATGATCTAGTGAGGGTAGTGGAAAAGATGATGTAAAGAGTAAGCATAAATGATCAAGCTAAAATGAGAGAAAATCAAGCTACTTCTAAAAATAGGAACCCAAACTTCAGATTGAATATCGCCCAGATAAAACAACGAGAACAAAAGGGTCCAAACCAACAAGTCCAGCCTCCTTTTCAGGAAAACTAAACTGATGATGAAGGTAATATAATTGAAGATTTACATGAAAGTAAAATAAATCTGATGGGAATAAATGATGATGAAATTGTTTTTCTCACTTAAGAAGAGCAAGATATTTTCCTCCTAACTCAAACCAAACTTGACTCTGAGGAATCAGATGAATATAAACAAGGTTTTGAGAATGCCAATATGGAATTCCATAGGAAATATAACCTTAGGAGAAAAAAGACTTCAGACACTCTCAACAGTAAGAACTATGACAATCCTGCTAAGAAATCCTCTAACACTGATGCTAGGAAAACCACAGACAATTCTCCTAAGAAAACTATTGATAATTCTGGCAAAAAGACAGTAGAAATTTATGCCAAAAAGATAGTTTATAGTGCTTCCAAAACTACTCAAACTAATATCCCAACCACAAGTCAATGAAAAGAACCTATATTAAAATAAATTTCTGATCAATCTGATTTCTCCAACCTGATTAATATTCAAACATCATTCAACATTGAGAACGAATTAGAAAAACTAAAAATTCCCATTCCTCTAACAGAGTTAATGAAAAAAAATATGTACATACCTAAAGTGATGAAATCTCTAAACATAGGGGAAAACACAGACTCTGTTAATTTGAATGATGACCAGCCTAAACTCTCATTTGGACTGGAAGTTGAGGGAAAACCTTAGGGAGGAGGTGTTCCTCCATTCTATGTTAGCCTAAGTATTCATGATAAGATCCTCCATAATGCTATGTTAGATTTAGGTGCTTCCCACAATTTCATTCCTAAAGTTGTTATGGAAAGGTTAGGACTTGACATTACCAGACCTTATAAATATTTATATTCCTTTGATTCCAGCTAAGGTAAGATGTCTTGGTCTCATCAAAGGCATATGTTTTACTTTATCTCAAATATCAAGCAAAAGTCTGGTAATGGACATAGTGGTTGCAAATATACCCCCTAAGTATAGCATGTGGTTGTCACATGCATGGGGAGAAAAGCTACAAGGGACCCTACAAATGGATATGACCTTTGCCACCATATCAATGTTTGGCCAACAAAGAAGATTATATAGAGAAACTTTGATGAAATTCATGGTGAGTAGTCAAGATAAGCCTCACAACTATCCTCTTTATTCTCTCCACTCATATTTAGACTCTTTCATTCTTTATAATGATGGAGACATTGACAATCAGATTACCGAAGCAGAAACTCATATTTGTAAAATGGATGCAAACCAAACACAAGTAGTAGAACAAAACACTCTTCATGAACCTCTTTGGAACATGAGCTTTGATGGCTCTTGTAGCAAAGATGGTTCTAGAGTAGGAGCTTGGGTTGCAAACAAAGGAAACAATCATGTTGAAGGTAATTAATAGAAACTCAATTTTCAATGTACAAATAATATAGCTGAGTATGAAGCGCTTATAATAGGATTGCAATTGTTGAAAAAATTGGGTGCCAAGAGAATGTCCATTCAAGGGGATTATTAGATAATCATAAAAAAAAGTAAAGGAGAGTATTCGTCCAAACACCCTAGATTGAGAGCATACAGAAATGTTGTGCTCGATTTTCTAGAGAGTTTTGTGGAATATGACCTTTTTGCAATTCCTAGAAATCAAAATATCCTTGCAAATAGTCTAGCTTTTTCAGCCAGCTCCTGTAAAATGCCTTATGCTAATCGAAAATATACAGTGGAAGTGAAACGTCAACCAACTGTATTAGACAATATGAGGTATTGGTAAGTGTTTGGAAATGATAAACAAATTGAAAGCTTTATGTAGCTTAAGGATGAATATGAAGAAGATAATATAGACGTAGAGTGTGAATTAGAAAATCAAATAGTTGTGAATTCTAATGTAGAAAGAAATTAGATAACTCAGATGTAAATATACATATAAATAAAGTTGTAAATAAAGTAGAATTGCTTGAAATAGATCCAGAGAAAGAAGAGTTTGAAACACTTTAGTTAAAGGATAACGTTTTACCTAGAGGTTTAGTTCCACTTGAAGAATTATTTGATTTCAATGATGTGGCTAAGAAGCCTAAGATTGAGCCCACAAGGGCAGCAGTAGAAGAGTGCAACGTAGGTAGTGAAAAAGATCCTAAAATGATAAAACTCTTTAAATCACCGCCAATTGCTAAAAAACAAAAATAAATTGTTTTATTCAAAGAATTCAGTGATGTACTTACCTGGAGCTATGAAAATCTAAAAACGTATGATACTAAGATTATACAACATAAAACTCCAATTAAAGAGGATCAACAACCATTTAAACAAAAAATTAAAAGAATAAATCCACTATTGATGTCTCTAATTGAGAAAGAAATTAAAAGAATGTATGATTCTAAAATGATAGTTCCTCTTAGGTACTCTAAATGGGTTTCCAATATAGTACCAACTAGGAATAAAACAGGTGAAATCAAATTATGCATAGATTTTAGAAACCTTAATAACTTTTCCCTAAAGAACAATTACCCTTTACCAAAATTGGACCACATCTTACAGAAGGTAATTGGATCTTCTAGGATTTATTTATTAGACCATTTCTCAGGCTATAATCAGGTTTTAGTTCACCCTGATGATCAAGCTAAAACAACTTTCACTACTCCATGGGGTACCTTCATGTATGTGAATATGCCTTTTGGGTTAATGAATGTTGGAGCCACATTTTAAAGAGCAATGGATATTGTCTTTGTTGATGAAATTGGCAGGTTTATTGTGATCTATCTAGATGATATTACTGTTTATTCCAAGACTGACGAAGAACATTTGTTACAACTGATAAGAGTATTTGAGAAATGCAAAAGGTTTGGAAATTCAATAAATACTAAGAAAACACTTTTTGGCCTTGAAGAGGGAAAAATTCTAGGTCATATCATCTCTAGGATAGGTATTAAAATTGATCCCAAAATGATTAAAGCCATTTTGAAAATCAACCATCCTAGACATATCAAGGAACTTCAATCATTTATTGGCAGAATAAACTTCCTAAGGAGATTCATCCCCAACCTTGAAGAACTCTTCAGAAACAAGATGGAACATTGAATCCAGGCAATCATTTGATCAAGTTAAACAAGCATTGACAAAAGCACCAGTCCTAATGAATCCATATTTCACCAAAGATTTTATTATCTTTTCATTTGCATCTGAACACACATTGTAGCTGTTCTTTTACAGAAAAATAATGATGGATTTGAATAGCCCATTTCTTTCTTCAACAAGGCTTTAAGGGATGCTGCATTAAAATATAACATAATGGAAAAACAAGCCTTTGCATTAATAAAATCAATCAAATATTCCAGGGTGTATATCCTCCATTCTCACATAATTTCTTATGTACCAAATGATGTGATCAAGGATATTTTAAATAAAAATGGACCAGATGGTAAAAGAGGAAAATGGATTTCCATCATTCTAGAGTATGACATGGAAATCAAACCCACCAAGTTTATAAAAGGACGTGGATTGACCAAATTGATGGTTGAGTCTAACTTTAATGCATTGGATATCAAATTTGTAGCGGCATTAGATGATCAAGACGAGCAGGCGACTCCAAAATTAGACGAGGATTTATAACCTCGCCCTAAAATGTAGACCTCATTTTTGTTTTATTCAATTTAAATGTTCCTCCTAGTTTAACTAAAACAAAGGCTAGATTTCTAAAATTAAAAGAAGTGAATTTTTTATCATAGATAATGTTTTATATTGGAATGATGTTGGTGGTATTTTACTAAAGTTTCTATTGAAAGATGATGCAAAAAGAACCATGCAAGAATTCCATGAAGGTGATTGCGGTGGACATATATACTAGAAAACCACTGCTAATAAGATCCTTAGAGTTGGTTTATACTAGCCTACTCTTTTCCCTGATGTTCATAAGAAAGTAACCTCTTGCCACAAATGCGAAATATTTGAGGGGAAAAGAAAGCTATTGCCTCTGACTTTAAAACCCATATCTGTTGAAAACCCTTTCCATCAATGGGGATTGGATTTCATTAGAGAAATCCACCCATCATCCTTTGCCCAACCCAAATGGATCCTCACAGCTACCGATTACTACACTAAATGGATTGAGGCCACACCTTCCAAATTAGCTCCTGATGTTGTTATTATCAAATTTCTGGAAACCAATATCTTTTCTAGATTTGGCTATCCCAACAAGATCATTACAAATAATGTTGCAGCTTTTAAATCCAAGAAAATGATATATTTGTACAACAAGTATCTTATTACTTTGGGACATTCAACTTCTTATTACCCACAGTGTAATAGGTGGTTGAATCCTCAAATAAGAGTCTAGTCAACATTATTAAAAAGATGCTAGAAGGTAAAAAAAGGTTGTGGCACAACAAGTTAATAAATGCACTTTGGGTTGATAGACTCACAACAAAGAAATCAATTGGCATGTCACCATACTAATTGGTTTATGGTATGGATGTTGTTTTCCCATCTTCTTTAGGAGTTCTAGTTATGAAGATAATTCAGGAATTGCAGGTTGAGACTAATGACATCCAGAGGAGGATTAATCAGACTATGCAATTGCAGCAATCCATGGAAGAAGTCTACAATAAAACTCAAGTCATCCAGGAGAATATTAAAAATATTTTTGATATAAGAACCAAAGAAGATGATGTCAACTTCAGTGACAGAGTTTTAAAATGGGATTCTAGAAGAGAGGACAAGGGAAAACATGGAAAATTTGGCAATCTATGGACAAGACCTTATATCATTGATGCTTTTAGAGGACACAATGCATTTTTTCTCAAACACCCCGATGGAACAGAAATGCCTGGTGGACCTGTGAATGATAGAATGTTGAAACATTATTTCTCTTAGCAACAGAGGTTTTTTCTTACATAAAACCATTGTAAATATCATTGTCTTTATTATTTTGATTGAGTAACCTATTGACAAAGGTTGAAGCCCACAGAGAATCCCCTAAGTTTCGATTGATATGTTACCATAATTACTCCAACAACAAAAGAAATCAAGTGTAGATATTTTTGAAATGGAACACTCAAGGCTACTAATCAAATGTTCTTGGAACCTCACATGGAGAGTTCCATACCTAGCTAGAGCCATTGTTAGCATCCTATAATTTATAGGATATCAAGGTGATTTAGTATTTTATCTCAGAAATCTCATATTGTAAATAATTGTCAATCTACAAATGATTTCCAAAAGAAAATAGATTAAAAATGAAAAGAGGATATAAATGAAAAAAGGAAACAAAAACATTGAAAAAAGAATAAAAGATAGAACCCCATCAAAGAAAGAAAAAGAAAAAGAAAATAATACTGAAGTGTTGCACATTTAAATTCCACTACTGATAGATAGTTTTCTTCATGATTGATAAATAAAGGTTGTGTGCAGCTTGTTTAAAATGCCACAATGACTAGTTATTTGTTTAATCATACAGTATAATCATGGTTAAACATGTTTTAATTTCTATAAATTAGATTAGAGAATAAAGATTTTCCAAACAGTTTAATCTTGGTAAATCAGTAGTTAGGTAGAAATTGACAGTAGTTCAACTGTTTAATATGAATCAATATGAGAGATAAGCCATAGGATTTAAGTAGTTTTTGATTTTCCATAAAAGAAAATAATTGTGGGTTTGCTAGTCTAAATTCACCCCTTTAGAAAAATAAAAATGTTAGCTTAGTTAAAGGGTAGGTCGAAATAGTGTCATTTCCATAATATTTAAGTTTACCTTTATTCTAAGTCTCAGTGACATTGTAAAAGAAAATGGCACAAAGAGATAATGTAAATTCATGAAATTTTTCTATTCAAGGTATTATCCTAAGTTTCAAGCATTATCAAAGAGGCGCATATGGACAAAAATATGTTTTGTCATTTATGGTTAAAAGGACCGCAATCAAAAGCATCGAGATTCTCCGCTCTTTAGGATCGACGACACCCATTTATTTTTGCACCCCCTCTCCATCCTAGCTTTATTGCTTTGGGGGGGGGGGGGGGGGGTCCAAAAAGGCGACATTCTCCACGGGGCCCCATCACTACATGGATTCCTCTCTGTGTTTTGCACCCCCTAGACTATACCACATACCACCTCCTAGCCCCTCCAAAAACCATTTTCCCCCCTCGTCCCTTTTTTGTGTCCCTAACTGACACCTCCGCCAATCTTTTTGTGCCACATCTCCTTATCATTGTCCAACTAAATGTCTTCCCAACAAATTACTATTGAACATTCAATTTTTCCTTCCCAGGTAACCGTTCGAATTCAACGGTCCCGCGCCAACCTCTAATAGAACTTGCCAATCCTTCCTTAAAAACCCTAAACCATCTTCATTGTCCCTTTCACTTGCTTATTATCTATAATTCCCAGCTTTTCTCTACAAAGCGACCAGTTCCGAAAAAAAAATTGAAGAATTTCAAATTGTTAGCATTCTGTCTCCCCTCCCGTGATGACTCACAACCTAAAAATTGTTCCTGGTAAGCTTTTCCTTCCATCACCATTAATTGTTCACTAATCTAATTATGCCTCCAAAAAGAAAGAACAAAGAGAACCCTATTAATCCTTTAATCCCTCCATCTATAGAATTAGACCATATTCCATTAGCTAATAGGGATTACAAGATTAGTGAGACATAGTGCAACTGTGAATTTTTGAAACTTTATTGCTAGCTGGAGGATAAACATGTTGATAAAATAGAAGAAATTGGACTCTGGGAGTCTAATCTTCCTCACTATATTTTCCCTCTGACCTTCCATGCTCCTAAATTCACCAGGAAATGTCAATCTTCCTATGTTCCCAACCAAAGAGCCATTATAACCCCATCTGGCGAGATCCTTTTTTCAATCACTGCCCAATTTATAAACCAGATGATGCTAGCTCCCCCTATGGAAAACAATGCCCATTTTCCTTAGAAGCCCTCACCGAACTCTATCAGAAGCTTGATTTTTCCAGAAGAGCCAATATTTTTTATATCTTCTCACCAGAAAATGCCCAATTGCCAAAGAAGAATCCTCCACACCCTTCCTCAATCTTCCCTGATTAATCTAAACAGATCATAACCATAATTTCATACATTCTGGGTTACTACTTTGATCAGTGGGTAGATGAACCCATTCTAGGCTTCCTTTCCATCTTTTCCACAGATAGCAAACCATTTATTTTGTTTAATTTCAATCAATTCCTGGCTGATAATAACCATGAGCAATTTCTTCAGTTTCCAATAGAACAAGTGTTTAAGTACACTTCGATTTTAGTTTATATGTTTCTACATTATCAAGAAAACATGTTCAGTTTTTCGATGTAGAAGCTAGATGAAGAGGGAAACCAGTAGTCTGCAATATTTTGGACTTCTTTAGTGATGAAAGAAAAGCAAGAATTCTCCTATAAATAGTTCTTTGAAGAGTTTTTTCACCCAGCTATGAGTATCCTGAGCATATCAACATGACCTAGAATTAGTGAAGACTTCAAGAGGATTCTACATTTGACATATCAGGCCAGGACTGGAGACTAGTATTTATACCAGAATTACACTTAAATCAGAGTTTATGGATGCAAGTTAGCGCCATACAAGCTCCAAAAATACCTCCCCATGAGGATTTTTTTCCCTTGAATATATCATACAAATGCTAAATTCAGATGATATTCACTTTGTGGTGGCAAAGAAGAAGTCCCAGTTTCGGGTAAAGAGACAGGTGGGCCCTTTCATATGCAGCACCAAGTCAACAAGAGAAGAAGCATATAAAATCGTTAAAGAGATGAAATTCATCCTGGGTTTCACATGGTCTTATGACCCTTGGGGTATCATTTCTAAGCTGAGAGTAGAAAACAAAACTACTCCATATATCCATACCCCAAGGACTGAGATAGAGAAATCTACAAACTAGTCAGTATGGGGATAGAATACATTACAGGAAGCTGAAGAGAAATTGTTTTCTACTTCAAACTCCCACTCCTCAAGAGAAAAAAAGTGAAGGTAGAGAGAGGAGGGATCATCATCAACAACAGGTAGTGAGCCCAAGGAGTTCATAAGTAGTTACAGAAAAAGAACTAAGATGTCTCCTAGGACATATGCAATAAAGCAGGCAGAAGATCAACCTGCCATCATAATTAGAGAAACACCATCTACAAGCAGCAATTTTGTTAAATCTCCTACTGAACCTTCACTATCATAAGTTCAAAAGGATACAAATCTAGTTTCATAGAATATCCAAGAAGAAAAGGAAAAAAGTGTTTTTGATAGGTACTGAGAGATCAAACTTGAATGAAATTCTTAAGAACAACACCTACACTCAGTTTTGGAAGCAGACTTCTAGTTCACAGAGTAGACCTTTGTCAGTTTTTGATACAGAACAAGGAAAGATGCAAATGGCTTTCCTTGAGGCCCAAATTGCACATCCTAAGACACCAGCAGATTACATGAGCACAACGTTTGAATTCAGCACCAAAGATATCCATCCCATTGATCAAATGGAGATGCATAAATAGACTGGTGAGATGTTTTGCTCTACCTTAACTAATATTGTCAAGTCATTGTCAAAGATACAGGTTTCATATGCAAACATTTAGTCCCAGTTAAAATTGGAAAAGCTATATTCTTGAGCAAAGGACAATAGCATTAAATCTTTGGAATATTTGGTAATCAAGATAGGATATGATCCTAAAGATATAAATGATGTAGAGGATATCATCAAGAAGAAAAATCTTGACATTGCAGCATTGAGAAAGTAGCTAAAACTACTAGCCACAGAGGATCCCTTAACTAAATATATTGAAGAAAATGAGACATAGAAGGTTGAAATGATAAAGTTAATCATAGAGAGGAAAGTTTAGATCGGATAGATGGAGGTAGAAATGGAGAAAATGATTAAAGAGAAAGAAATGAGTCAAAGGGTAGCCATAGTCCCCCTAGATTCTATACCCATCACTCAAATCCCAGCTACAGGAACAACAACCGCAACAACCTCTTCAAGTCAAGCTACAAGTGCTGAACAAGTGACAAAGACACTAGAAAATATGTCAATCAAGTCATAAGAAATTAATAAGTTGCATGGGTAGCTCAAATCTCTTCAAGAACAGAAAGCTAGAACTGAAGCTTCTCATTTGGTTGAAGTACAGAAGTCACAAAGGCGGCTAGAGAGATTACATAGGGTGGAGAAGGATACAACAATTGGTCAAACCTTGGCCCAAGCTAATGAATCCATTTGGATGGATATTTTGAACTCCATGAATGAGATTTGGCCATGCATCCAAATCATTTTTGAACAGAAGGAATTGATCCAAAGGCCCCTGAAACCATTATTGAAGTAAGGGAGAAGTTGGGAGAGATGCCTACAGAAGCTTCCAACATCATCAAATTCTTGAATTCAAAGAATAAGTATGAACTTGAAGAGTTAGGACTTAGTGACAAGACTGCCACCATCGTGGAAGTCAAGAAGGTTTTGACTAAAAGAAATCCCATTAATAAATTGGATGAGAAATGTGAAACACTGGAGTTGGGAGGGAACAGACTTTTCAATAGGATTGAAGCATTAAATCAGAAAGGATTGCCCCGCATATATGTGATTAATGAAAAACTGATTACTCAAGAAGATTAAGTTACAAAGATGAAGGAAGTGGCCAAAAGCAATATTAAATTTAGTGTTATAAAAGGGAGCATGATAGCTAGAGCATTCTTAGAGACAATGGGGAAGGACTTCTTTATCTAGCATGAGGTAAAACATATCTTCACAGTAAATCCAACATTTGCAAAGTATATTGAGGTTGATGAGATTTACCGAAGGGTAATCAAGTTAACCATTCCAGATGAAAAAATTTGGGTGCAACTATGTGATCTATTCGACTAAAAATCAACTCGAGTGCAGTCAGAATATCAGCCAACGCAACACAATTATAGGTTGATTCAGCAACCGAATTTGCCAAGACAGAGCCACCTCTTCATGCAATTTTCCACCTTGCCTATGATTCTACAAAACATTGATTTTATTGTTTAGGATAATACTAATAACACACTGTCAGTTGAGACAACGATTTCGTAAATCATTTTGTAATTATTTTTATAAATACTTCACTGTTTGAATTATTACAGGTTGATTGTTGAATATAATTTCCTCTACAAATTGTAATTTTCTAGTTGATGGAAGCATCAATAATACAAGGACATTCTTCGCATGATTCATGTGGTGTATGAGTTGGTCATGTTTTTCTTCTGTTCATCTATTTAATTGTTGTCTCTTTTCTCTTTCATTTATGAAAAGATTAATTACATAACAAAAAGTGTGACGAATAGGATATGTTATACATAACACCCTTTTCTGGATGTTAGTAATTTATATGTTTTTTTGCTGAAGTCAAATTAAGGAATACTTCATTGCTCCTTAGTTTCTATTGAATCTTACATTTCTTGTGTTTCATAATCCATTTAAACTTCTAAAAGATCCAACTAGTGCAACCTAGCTTGCCCTGTGAAACTACTTCAAAGTTTGATGTAGATCTAGTTAATCTTTAGACTCCATAGCCCAATGGAATTATAGAAATTTAATCAACCAAACAATCAAATAAAAACCAATCAATACAGTAATAACTAGCTTAACATTCACATCAAACATAGCTAAATTTTACAGAGAGATCCCTCTCTAAAGTTGGCAGGGCTAGATCCCAACTTCCAGAGTGGTTTTGATGTTGTCCTATGTGTTTACTCCCTCAACCTCAGAAATATAGAATGACAACACCTCCCAGTGACAACCATGCAGTTTTTCCCCATAGTGCAGACCAAACTCTACAGTCCTGCTTCCCTGACTGAGTTGTGCTCTACGCAGTCTTAGTACCTTGTCCTCCCTCCTAGTTACTCAGACCGATCACGGAAAACAATGCATCATGGTAGACTAGGTGATTTCTGGATTTGATGTTGTCTTGTCATGAGTGATTACAGAAACAGATACATGAATGGAACATGGCACGACGGCGAACTTGATGAAGAAGGAGTGCATGCTAGAAGACTTGCTCATGATTGAACGAACACATGAAGCATACCAAGTAGCAAGTGAAGGGGACACACACACATGCACCATCAAGTGAACACCAATACCATCAAACACCGCACACTTCATCATGTGGAGGTGAAGATATGATACAACGAGAGCATACTCATCACTCAACAATATAGCATCTTGACATGGGATACCACAATCTGCAAGTACATGTTAGTAGTGTCATGTTGAGTTGTGTCATGGGTCGTCTCGACCATATCACTACTATGGACCATACTTGTTGTAATCAATGTAATGTAATGTGGAAGTCCAAGAGACCCACAGATGAAGTCGAAGAGTCATGTAACTTGAACAGTTGTGAGGGAAGTCAAAGAGTCACAAGAGTAAGTTAACCCTTGGCTATACATACCCCCTCATTGTACATGCAAAATACTTTTCAACTTGGCTCCTCCCGCATAGCCTTGAGAGTTTGTAATATTTTCTTTGAGGAGTGAGCAGTGGCTCCAACGCTCCACTATTGGGGCTAGTGATGTATGGTTTATGAATGTGTCTTGGAACTTTCACTTAATTTAAAAGCCTGTCACAGGCCAACACATTTTCACACATTATTGTATTTGTTTGTAAGACTATTCTTTAGACGCTTGTTATGCATGTTACTTTAACTTGTACTAATATAGTTGAACTATTTCAGTTGTTTTAGTGGATATACTGTTGGAAATGTGTTGTATCAGTTGCTATCATTGGCTCATCCATGTGGACTACTATGTCGGGCACTAGACAAATTCATTCTTGTAAACTATTCCTTTGGGTGTTGTATGTGCTATCCATTCACCTTAGTGTTTGTGACTGCCGCATCTATGTGGACTACTCCACCGGAAGCTACACAGATCATGTTGTGTTGTGTGTGTCTCTTCCTGATCTGGGACTACTCCCTCTTGACCTGAGACTCACTTTCACCCTCCCCCTCTGCATTGAAGGAACTTAGACACAAGTTACACTAAGAACTCACCAAAAACACATACCTTGTTGTTTGAAGACTAAGTATACCACTCTCATGTGATGACAAGAAAGATCTAAGGAATATTTTTAAGATAATGGAAACCAGACCATCATAGCAGATGGGACTCCTACACCAAACAGTGGGAGGTCTAGTTGGGACATCATACCGGGAAATCAACCATATGATCACCATAATAACCAGTGCAAATGATCATAGATCACAATAAGAAAATAACTCATATTAACATGTGAAAATGTCAACCAAGCCAGGGACTTCCATATACCACTCGACCATAGATTGGGCTAAACCAAATCTCTCTTTCCGCCAATCACACCTGTGCCATATTGCAAGCATGAGTGTGGTATCATAAGGGTTAAACCAAAAAAAAAAAACAACCAGGGCTTCCAAAGGCCAAAACACATCTACCCTCAACCACAGTGATCTCACCTATGCGGTCCAAAAATCACTAACATTAACCAGATTGGTCTCTACCCAAGTTGTCCAGGGCTCTAGGAACTAGTAA
Organism: Pinus taeda; assembly: GCA_000404065.3. Classification (NCBI taxonomy): domain Eukaryota; kingdom Viridiplantae; phylum Streptophyta; class Pinopsida; order Pinales; family Pinaceae; genus Pinus; species Pinus taeda. The sequence goes on along the minus strand of APFE030890800.1, from coordinate 44,540 downwards.
CTCAACCCACAACCTCCAGGTAACCCAAGTTGTTTCAGTGCTCTAGAGCATTTTTCCCAACCCACAGGCTCTAGGGACTAGTAACTCAACCCATAGCCTACAGGGAACCCAAGCTATTTCAGGGATCCAAATAATTTGTTCCAGCCCACAACCATAAGAAACCAGAGGACCAATCAAAAGCACAAATGGGGAACTTACTACACCATGGCTATTGAGGAAATGGCAAGGAAAGGCTTAAACCACTGTCAATCTAGGGAAATCTCCATGCCAATTTTTATCACATTTATTTGAGTTTGAAAAAAAATTAAATGTTGACAATTACAGTGTCAACGAAATATTTGTAATAAACAAGAAAAATTCTAATAAGGTACTATCAAGGCTTTTGTGAGTTCAAAAAATTATTTAAGGAATATGCTGAGAATGATAATGTCAAAAAATGATTGAAATGCGCTGACACGTTCCATGTTAGCAATGAAAAAAATAATTAACCATTCATGCCATGCTAAATCCAAAGGTGAAAAGTAGGTAATGAAAAGAATTTTCTCCACAGCCGTAGACGTATGCAGTTGCTTGAAATCATCGAAGGGTTAAGTCGTGGTTTTACCTATCAATCAGTGATTTAACTCACATGCCTTAAACATCATTTTTTTCCCACATAGTAATTTCCTATTTCAATTGTAAGTTTTTTTTTTTTTCTTTTATCATTGGAAAGCATTTTGTTCAAACTATTCGGTGGAGATACAAGATCGAATCCCGGTCCCTCTTTTGTGAAATTTCCAGACTGTAAAGATAATGGGGAAAAGAGGGAGGATAAACATAAATGAACCGAAAGGTCCCAACCTTTTGGAGATTTACCAGGATATTCAACAACATTTTTGACAAGCTGGGTCGGAGGAATTTTTCCAATGATGCACTGATTTCCATGATGAGGTTGCATAAGCATTTTCTCAAAGCTTCGACGGTCAAAATTTGGAGGTTGGAGGGATTTCATTCCTGGTGACAAAGGAGTTGGTTTTAGAGGTACAACTCTGCCTACATATGGAGAAAGGGTCTTTAGGAGCCACGGTTTAGTTGGGATTGATCTCTTGTTCTTCCTAAAGGCCGATTTCAAAGAAAGAAATTGGAACGCATGGGTGCATAGGCCTTGGTTGGAAGAAAAATGGCATGGGATGCTACAAATTTACTAGTCATATTTCACATGTGAAGGGAATTTTAACTAGGTAAACTTATATCATTTCCATTTCTTACCTCATCTAGTAGGACAAGTGAGATTGAGTGCATTTTATTTTGTGTTACAAAGTCTCAAGCACATTGCTGCTTAGGTTTGGGCCAAAAAAGACCCATCTCCACACTTCATCTGTATCAAAGCTTTAATTAAGTTATTAGTTGAAAATATGTTAGAAAAGGTTGAAAAAAAATGGAGCCATTTTCTGTTTGAGGATGGTTTCAACCCAATCCCACTAAGTCTAAACAAGGGAGGAAGAAGGGTACCAAACAAATCCAAAAACATTAGATAGGAACCTCCTCTTAGGGCACCCCCACTATGCAAACCAGAGGTTGAAATAAGTAAGACAAACCCTCATCGTTTGTCCCTAAAATACCCAAGGTCTATGCTAGAAGAAGCGATAGACTTAGGAAAATAAAGTCTGCTGAAGATATTCCTAATGTGAGTTCCCATCATGTTGAAAATCCACCTACTGAAGGTTCCCTTGCAGAAAGCCAACCACTAGAGAAAACCAAAGGAAAGAGGGTTGAGCTTGAACCCCATGATGAAGAAGTCCTAGCTGAAAAGGAACCCACCATGTTTGAAATGTTCAAAGGGGGTAAAAGACCTCACACCACGCCCTTAAACAAATTGAGGTTGAATATAAAGTTGAAGAAAAACCCTGACCTTGCCAAAGAGGTCATATACGTGGACAATGTTCCACTAAAGGACCTAATTATAAACAAAGGGAAAGCTATAAGTTCAAAGGGGTCGAAGAAACAAAGTCAGACAAGAAGAAAATCCCCATGGAAACCAGACAAAGCAAGAGGCAGAGGATGGATAAGGTGGATTTATTATTGCAAGCAGTAAATACCCTCAGCTGAGAGGCTGGTAGTGATTTTTTTGAATTTTGATCTCTCACTATCAAAGTGAAATTTTTATCAATCACCTGTCAACGTATAAGCATAGAAACACACAAAGGAGTGTTGATATTTTCATTATCAACACATTTTGCAGAAAAACGTTGACATTTTCATTATGAGTGCATTTCATAAGAATAGTCTGAAAGAAATGCTAACAGTCAGCTCATTAGCAAAAAGCATTAGTTCGGATAGCTAAAGGTTGAAAGTGGCGTTATCAACAAATTGTAGCAGAAATGATCGAGAAGACAGGAGAAAAATAGAAGCTTGTTTTTAAAGGATGACAAGGCCTGATCTACAACAAGGGAAGCATAACCATGATACATTTTCTTAGCCCTATTTTTAGCATGGATTTCAGTGAGTTGTTTTGATTTGAAAAAACTTGATATGTTTAAAGATATTTTCATATGCATGTACTTAAGAGATTTACAGTGCTATTATTGGATTACTGTAATTATTTTTTAAGCTACAAACGTATTTCAGTTATTGTATTGTCTATATAAGAAAAGACTGCAAAAGAAGAAAGGGTTGGATTTTATTTGATATATGTCATCCCTTGTGTATTATTGAGCATATCTCAATCAAAACAATGTTCATGAGTAGTTTACAAAAAAACTTGTGTTATGATTCCCTGCCTCTCTTTTCTTCGTTTTATATTTCCTCATGTATGAAATATTGAGTGTTTGAAATTGGGATCCATATGTTTATGCTCCTTTTTCCTTATTCTTAGGCATTTAATAAATGTTGTTCACTTAACCATTGCACTGATTTCCTTCATTTTCTTCCAAATTCCTTAAAGTTTCAAAGGAATTATCACTACCATGCTTTTGTGTTTTTCTCATTGAAATTGTAATTATATAAAGCTTAATTGGGTCAGACTCCATGCCCAATGGGAATATTTTCAAATAGTCCAACCAAATTCAATCATTCTTTGATAAATCTGGCCATAGGACTCAATTGAAAACCTTCTACTACAATGACCTTGATTAGTTGAGTTTAGGGAGAGATCCTCTCTAGGTTGAAGTGACAATTTTCAACCTCAAAGAGGTTCGAGGTTACCTTAGAGTTTTTCCCGCATCCAGGGTTTTCTCTAATAGATAGCACCAATGACAACACATAACCAAGGAACCACATGCATATACCGTGCATCCAAAAACTAGCAATGAGATCACACATGCAACCTATTACTTACAAAGTAAACATGTTGTAGTTGTTGATCCAACTGTCTCCTTGTGCTTCCTTGCTTTCATTTTTTTCTTTCTCCAAATCCAAATGAATTCTAGAGTGCTCCAATAATGCTCCAAAAAAGCTCTAAGTGTGCAAGAGTATGAGAGTATGAAAGGAGAGAGCCTAAACAGAACTAACAAAAGTTAAAAACTATTTCTCTAATTCCCTTTTATCATTGAGGTCTCATTTTTCTTCATTTTTCCTCTAATTTCCCTTGCATGCAAATTTGTGTCTCTTCACCTTCCTTTTCTCCTATTTTCCTTTATTTTTATAATTAAATGCCATTTGTTTCTTCTTTTCCTTTTCCAATGCCTTTGCCAATTTCCATAATCATTAATTAACCACAAATGATGCCCACTATAGTGTTTTCCCAACATTCAATTTGGAATACATGTCCCATGACCTTGGTTTTATTCTATTTACACGGAAAATTAACTCGAGGTTGTTACAAATAACTTCTTGAAAAGATACTTCTTGGGTCCTAGCACTTGTTTTCCTTGCAATTCAGAAGCATAAAAAATTGACCATCTCTTTGTTCATTGCTCAGTTACAAAGGAAGTTTGGTACTACACTCTACATATCCTTTACCTACATGTTTCAACATGTTTTATTTCCTTTGAAAATTGTCTTCGATACTGGGACACTTATATGGGTAGTCATAAGACTCTTCCCATTTTTATAGCTTGGGGTTTATGGAGAATGAGGAACAAACATATATTTGAAAACCAATAGACAAAGTTGGAGGTGGTAGTTCCTAGAATTATAATTTTTTCATTGAGTATTCTAGGCCTAGACCTCCCCCTACTACTTTTTTGTCTAGATTTCTCACTCATGAGTTGAAGTGTCTGGTAACCTTCTTTGATGGAGCCTATGATAGAGGTGTGTGTGGTGGGGGTTCCCTCATTAGAATCCCCAGAAGTAAGTCTTATCATATTTTTATTAACCTAGAAAAGGGAACAAATACTAAAACTAAGCTTATTGCATGTTGAACTCTCCTTGCTTTTGTGATTAAAAAATATATATTCCATTTATAAGTCTATGTGGAATCAATATATATAGTACATTGGTTGAATGGGAGGTGTTCACTATCGGTACTTAATATGTGCTACTAGCAGTATAGGTTATTGGCATTAAAGGAAAGGTTTCACTCACTTTCTTTCCACCATATTTATTAGAATTGGAATTCATGGGCACTCTTTATCTAAAATATCTATCACCTCGACTTCTGGAATCATTTCCTTTGAAGAATGAAAGTCCGAAAATCTGGTAGAAAGATGCATTTTTGCTTTACACCATCTAACATAATCTGACTTTGTCTTTATGCATACAATTTTTGTGTCTTTAGGTTAACTTAGTCACAATTTTTGACTGGTTTTATACTCTCACAAAAAACATGTTAATTTTATTGCAACTACTATGGTTGATCAATTTCAATACTATGTTGGAGTTATCACAAATATTGTAATGGTAATTTTTGGGCAGTATGACTTTATAGCAAGGATAACTATTGTAGGATCCTTAGGGTCTTGTTTAAAATTTTCCTATGTACTTTACATATACTTGTGTGAAGCTTTGGGCTTCCAAACCTTGTTTTGGTTTTCTATATGTATCCTTTGATTTTTTCTTCAGAATATGTTGTAGCGACTACAACCACCCTCCAAATTCTTTCCTACACTTTAATTTTGGAGCCTTCCTTCTTATCCATAGGAGATCATCTTGCATTGTTAAGGTATTCATGATTCAATTGAGAGTTATCTTTTCACTTTTTCATGTTCTTTCTTGTTTTCACACCTAATTGATCTTTCTGACTCACAAGATGATCTCCCAACTTGGTCTCACAACAGTTCTGGGCTTGCCTCTAGAAACTGCACAATCCTTGAGGGCAAGCAACCTTAATGATCGGAATTGTGTAGTTCTAACTAACAGTCATCCTTGAGCTTAAAAATTGCACAATCATGGAATGAATCCCAACACTAAGCCCATAAACTACGCAATCCCGCATTGAGTTCAGAAACTGCACAATGCACTGAGCAAGAAAGTTTCCCAATTCCCAGGAACTGCGAAGTCTTTCCCGACAGTGTGCATGGCAAGTTTCCCCAAAAAAAAAAAAGAAAAAATTTAAAAAAGAAAAAAGCATCCCTAAAAATAGGGATCTATTTTTAGTATCCCGAAGGAGACACTTTCATTATTTTTGGAAACTTCCATCAAGTGTCGCTTTTTCCTTGATTTTAGGCATGCACATCATAAACCCTAATTCACTCAAATCTATTTAATCGATGCCTCTGGAGCTCATTTTCACATTTTATTTTGGATCTATAGCATTACCGAGGAGATCAAGGAACCTTTGGTGTGCTCATCATCGCTTTTCCAAGTGAGTTTTCCTTTTGTCATCTTTTATCGCTTTTCCTGTCGTTTTTTGTCGTTTCGCTTGTGTGAGTGTTGTTTTAATTATTTATCTTCACAATTGTTGGAGTTTCAACTTGTTTTAGCTTGTATAAGTGTTGTTTTAAGTTTTCATTTTCCTTTCACAAGTGTCGCAGTAGTTTTCATTTTTTCCACTAATGGTCGTTGTTGCGGCGACTCTCCTCACATACTTGATTTTCCTTCTGATTGATTAGTTGGTGCACTTGATCTACATGGATGTACTTATACTTAATCATTTTTGCACTCAACCTCACATTATCTCTCACTTCTTCTCATTTTTCACACTTCCACCAAGCATATCTGCACTCTCTTTGACAAGAATTTTCCTTGCCCAGTTAGGCACTGTGTAATCCTAAGGCTTAAGCTACAATATTGGCATCTAGAACTGCATAGTGTGTAGTATAAGCTAGTTCCAATTGTGCACTACATAGTTCCTGGGGTCAGCCTGTCACCTTGGCCACTGAGATTGCACAATGTGCAGCCTCTCCTAGTCTCTGCCCAGGTTGGGACTGCGCAATGTGTAGTCTCTCCCAGTCTCTGCCTAGGTTGGGACTGCGCATTGCATAGTACCAAGCCTCAAGCTTCATCCTTGGCTACTAGGATTGTGCATTGAATAGTTCCCATAAGAAGCCAGTCCCTATTGCCAATGAAAATTGCACAATCCTTCCCATCAAATGCCTGGTTTTCTGCTTGATCATGCATTGAAAGTAGATTTGTTAAAGAATGATGTTTGCTTTCTATGAGTGTATTTTCTATCCCACAAGTACAACAATTTTTTAGCACCTCCGAGTAGCCATTGTTACCATGGAACTAAATTTTCTTCAAAAGATATCAATGAAAACAATATTGGGTAAGAAGTTTAGCAAACACTAGTAGACTTACTAGTGTATGCAGGCACTCAGCTGTTTATAGAAAAGGGATCATCAATGACATGGCAGCAGGTTAAAGATGCTTTTGCAAAGGATTTTGAGGTATACTTAGAGGATCAACAAGTTTATCTCATTATCCGACAGTTAGGACAACACAAGGTTGCATGCAAGTATCCAGCCTTCCCATGTGCAAAAGTCATCAGCTAGATTGTATCACACATTAATGAGAAGGCTATGACATTGAGCAATGTCAGCAAACGAAAGCTTTCTACCTTTCAGGAGGAAGATTATCAACGCATGTATCACTTTCCCGAGCCAGTGAAGCTCATGGAATCACTTTTCTATGCCACCCACAACTATGTGAACATAAGAGACATTGTCAAAGGTTGGGTGAAAGAGCCATTGAATTTTCGAAAGACACCCACCCATGTATACAAGACAAAGTCCCTCAGGAAGGCCTACCATCTCTTGGTTATCTTAGCTTGGAGGATCCATGGTCAGCAAAGCATGGAAACCTTTCCTAAAGGGTGGGAAGTCTTATTGGACCAGCTTGTGAACAAGGGGAAGCCGTTCAACTAGTTAGATTTGTTGGATCGACAATTGAGAGCCCATATAGCACAGGCTCAAACTCCTCCTGATGGTGAGCAAGAAAGGTTTTATATGTATGCATATTTACTAGATGAAATATGTGCATAAAAATAATTCCCTGGCATGAACTAGACATGGACACCACGAGAATTTGTCGTGCATATCTATCGCAAGTTGCTTTCAGATTGTAGTCATCGAGGAGTGATGGAACAACTAATTGTCCACTTCATCATCCCGCTTTACAAGCTCATCTTTGAAGAGGATCCACCTTTCATGTCACGAGGAGAAATAGAGGAAATAACAGACATCGTAGATTGGTATGCCTCACCAGGTGGCACCTTCCTTATATTTTTTGATGAAGAGAAGGCTCTGCATGTTTTACCCAGGTATGCCACCAACAAGTTTGTCATACAAGTATCATTCCATCTTGCCATAGGGTTGTCAGCAACTTTGCACATTAAGAAGAAAGAACCATGGCCCACTCTTCCTTTTCAAATTGGATTATATGAGATAAAGAACTTGAACTTCGTAGATGCCGAGGGAAAGGAAATAGTCAAGTCTGCATTCAATACTCGGGACTTTAATCTGTATGATCCCTGTGGTATTTTTAAAGACAACAGTGAGAGAGTTTACTTTTCTTGGATCAACAGGGCATTTCATTAGCCAGAGGATAATTTATGGAGGAATTGCTACAATGCCTCTAGACTCCCTAAACTGGTCAGTTTAGCAGGGACATCATAGGCTACTCCACAGGAAACAAAAATTCCAGAAGAAACAGTAGCAGAAAGTAGCTATCCTATGCAGGACAAGGGAAAGAGGAAGATTGCTGACAGTCCAAAGGGAGAAAAAAGCTACAAGATGAAAGCATACCCTATTCTCATGAAGGAAACTTTAGGAACATAAGAAAAGAGGAAGCAAAGGATACATAGAGTAGAGCAAAGGAAGAGAGAAAAGAAGAGGTTGCAGGAGACAGAGCAGAAACTGAAGGAAGAACAAGAGTTGAGGAGGAAGGAACAAGAAGATAAGCGGAAGCAAGAGGAAGAAAAAAGGGAAGGCACAATGATAAAAGAAACAACATCGATATAGCTTGAAGAGAAAGAACAAAACCAACCAACAACTAAGGAGGAAGGTGAACAAATGCAAGATCACGAGCTTGCTTAGAAAATTGAGCACTTGGTTGAAGTAACAAACATGGAGATGGAACAGGAGTCGTAGAATGAAGATGTTGATACGATTTCGAGTGCACCACACGTCACCACTGAGTCTCCACCACCTCCAGCAGTAGAGCCAACCCTGAGCAAGGAAGGAGATGTTGTTCTCATTGATGATGATCCATTATTATCATCTACAATTTTCCATTTGATAAGTTTCAAACGAGGATTGTACACGCACAAAGAAAGAATTTTTTGAATGATCATGCATCACCTGCATTCGTTAGAGGAAGAGTGATAGTGGTGGACACCAGGAAGCATCCAAATTCCATTTCCGAACACAACTTGGCCTTTGCATGAGAAACTAGATCAAACATTCAATATTTGATGGCCGAGAATGAGGAATTGACACAAAACTTGTAGGCTACAAGGCAAGAGACAGATCAAATCCTCGTAACAGCATAGAGTGTAGTTTCCACACAGCCTTACTCGGAGGAGATGAGAGCAGCGATACTTGTTGAAGTATCAACACTTGGAGAAACCATGTAGAGGCTCTATGAGGGGTTTGTGATCGTACATAAAGTAATTTTCCACTTTCACGGTCCACAACAACAGAGCAAAGTTTTGGTTAAAAATTTCAAGAACATGCAAGCTTCCATTACTTATGTGCAACAATGGATAATGTGATACAAAGGGGGCACCACTCAACATAGTGAAGAAAATGAAGCCATAGGCAGAGCTGGATAAAGAGAGAGATTGGATGTTGATTCAGAGCAACAAGCAACTCACCTCATTTATTGATAGCATTCAAGACTCATATGTATGATTGTTTAGTAGTTTGGATGTCTTGCTGAAAACACACCAGATCACATCAGTCGGTTCAATCACCAAAGTCAAACCTAGGAACCAAGTTCGGAAGGAGATCGAAGAGTACTTGGAGCAACTAAGGCAGTTTTCTACCAAGGAAGATTTGGAGCTAAACAAATAAAACATGCATAATTACATCGGTGGTCTTGTCCAAGTCAGAACAATGTTGCTCATGATTCAGAACGAACTTGAAATTGGTTCCAAGACATTGTACCTAGATGCAATGGAGGCTAGAGTCTACTTCCAACCAAACACCATCATGCAGTTTGGGGACATCATCACATAGTACCGAGCTTGGCACAAATATATGATTGAGAGGAAGCAAGTGGAGGTTGTTGAGCTAGAGTTCTCCCAAACTCAAGCATCATCATGTTGTGTCTTGCAAGGTTGTCATGTTGTCTCTACCCTATTTTTTCTAATATGGGTACAAGTGTAAAATGTAATATTATTTGTAATTATGATGTAAGTGAAATTCCAAGTGTCAATATTGGAATATGAAGATTCATGATGTAATGTAATGAGTCTTTTTGTAAACAAGTTGAAGAGTCATGAGGGTAGTCCAAAGGTCACAAAGGGGAGTTGAAGAGTCACCCCCTCTTATGATCTAGGAGGATTATGTTGATACAATGCACAGGTGTTCAAGTGTCATCATCAGTATTCAGTATCATCGTCAATTCAATTCAACTTCAACAGTGTTGGTTATGGATCAGGATGTACAGGTAATGTTATGGTTTCATGGCATTTAGTTGAGATGGTTTAGCACTTGGTTGTCAACATGATTTCATCTATAGTTTCGCCAGGATTGGTCAACGACATCTGTCGTGTCGTGTCGTTGCCTTGCAGGATTTGGGTGTCAACAAAGGGATATTGTCGCAAAGGCAGCTGGTGTCGACGATATGTATATGTTTTATGTCATATTGTCGACAAGTTTGCCATCAGGTGACAAATGTCGCTAATGTCACTTAGTGACGAAAGATTGTACAAGGGTGACAAATGTATTACAAAACACCCTAATCTACATCTAAAGCCTAACCCTCAACCTATCATACCTATCAGACTTCAATATATGTTACAACTATGTAATAAACCTAACCTAATGTTATGCCTAAGTCCTACCAACCCTATCAATACAAAACAATGTATTAAACTTTCACTAATACACCCTCAGTATAATGTATTACATTACAAACAATCTAAAACAATTAAAAACATAGTCCTAACCACCGGGCTTGTTGACCACAGTGGAGGACATGTGACCATAGTAGTATAGACTGTCGGGAGGTTACATCACCGCGCAGGTTATAAACATCAAACAGTCAGGGGATAGTTAACATGTGAACAGGAAACAGTGGTGTTAACAGTCGGGTTGTCAAACCATCGAAGAAACCACAACAGCAACTGCCAGGTCTCGAAACCGCCAGCTTAAATCATAGCAGATAATGTTGGGAGTGGACACATGGCAAACCGTCGGCGCAATGGTAGCCTTAACCATCGAGCGGATAAGCCACCAGGTGGCGATCAGGAACTCGACCATTCAATGTTCACATGACAGTTGTTAGTCCTCTACCCGGTTAGCTGACTACCTGCAGTTAAATGTTAATGTAATGTTTATTTATGGGTTTTATATGGATTTGGTTGTTAAAAACTAATGCGATGGTCATTAAACCTAGCCTAGGTGTCATGAAACCACAGGACTGAGATTCAAACTATCCAAAAGCAAACCAAATGCATCTAAAAACCAGCCCAAATAGGTTTTCATGAACCTAGAGGCCTATAAAAGGCAGTTTTGCTTCATTGAAGAGAGGGAGTGGTTTTGATATTTTGTTTGCAAATTTTGGAGGTCATAGGTGGTTTTTGTTTTCATTGTTACAGGAGCATCCAAAGTCGGAATTGGAAACCGTGAGAAGCGTTGAAAAGTTGGTTCAGAGTGCTATCTAATGACAATGATCAAAAGTGCCTGTGTGCACATTCAAACTAATCAAATCTCTGTGTAATCAACACCTTCTTCTCATTCCTAATAAAAATGGTCACCCATCTTGAAAGCAAACCCGAAGACGTAGTCCATCAAGGACGAACTCCGTCATCAATCTTGTTGTCTTGTATCATTGTATTTTTACTGTTTTCACTTCTATTATGCATCATTTATATGTTTGATCAGTTGTCGTAAAGTTTTCTTCTCAATTAGTTTACCTCGATTTCTGTGCTTTCAGTTATCATTCAAATCATTAATGGTTAATCAATTCTACATCAGTTTTAGTTTATGATCATTTTAGATCATCTTATTATAAATAGAACATCATAACTCATGTAAATGGATTTTGGGAGCCAATTTTTTGGTTAGGCTTAGGCTTCGAAGGAGCTTGAAAGTATTGTGAAGAGCCTTGGCTTCTCAGTAGCGTAAAACAAGTATAATTCTTTGGAGGAGCAGGTGTTCTTGTAGAAAATCATGTAGATTCACAAGCTCATGCAATGTATTAAAGCACAAGACAAGAATCTACTTCTACTTTCAACTAGCGGAAGCCAATAGATCTATGAAAAAAATATGAACAAGAAGAGGATAAATCAATGGCACATAACACAAGATGTATCTGTGGAAATCCACTTCTCAAAACCCCACTATCTGTATTGCATATATCAGAAATATGAGTGAAGATACAAAGCTTGTTCTCACTAGAACAATTTCACAGAAGTATGCTCAACTCTCTTAGCTCACAAGCTAGATCTTAGCCAACACTTAGCCAATTCTACAGCTCTCCAAGCCCCTAATATCTTGCATAATTCCTAGGATGAATAGCCCGTATTTAAAGGGAATTCATGCTTCCAAAACTGCAATGAAAACATAGGATCAATCTCTAATGCATGCATGATATTTACACTTCAGTAAATAATACAACTGATAGTACATTGTCCATACACTCTAGTCTTAACTGGGTCTTTCTCATAATCAACATGCATGAGTTTCTGATGAGGGAATCTTAAGTTAACTAGAGTGACACTTGTGGATGCACTAGTGCACAAACTGACTGTTAACTCTCTATTAGTTCCACGAATACTTTGGAACTAATTTAACTAAACTTAACTCAATAAACTAAGTGATCTAATTTCCAACTCAATTTAAACTCATACTCGACCCCTAAAACTTAGGGAGAACATATACATGACTACAAAAAGACTTCCAACTCGAAACTCCTAAGATAATTATGTTAATTAAACTTAATTAACTATTTACAAGTTGCTATGAGAATAGAATTTTATTTTAATTCTCAGTTTAATTCAAGGAAGAATTAAACTAGAATTTCTTGTTACCATTTCTCAACAGTTCTTGACTTTAATGTTACACTATTGGGGCTAGTGGTCTATCAATGGTGTATGTATAAATGGAACTTTCACTTATAATAAAATAAGAGCCAACACACTTTCATGCATATGTTGTGAATATAGTAGGACTATTCTTGTTGTTTTCAATGTATGTTATTTAACTTACGCTTATGCTTATGAACTATTTTGTTTGCATTTGTACGAATCTTGTTGAATGACTATTGTTGTATTAATTCATCACTTTAATTTATGGACTATTCCACATCTTATCTTGTGATGTCATTACACTCGTGTGTTCCTTTCAAGTTGCTTACTATTACAGGCTTCCAAGGGGTGCACTCCCTTTTCCCTTGATGTGTTGGAACCTTCATGCATCTCACTTGACTCTCTGCAAGGTCACACACTTGATCTCACCAAAGTTTTCGTACTTCACTCTACATGTTTTTGCAGTCAAGGCATAACATTACCACCCAATGCTGGGACTCCTACTCCAAATGGTGTGAGGTCTAGTCAAGAATTTATATTGGGGAGATCCCCTGAATGTTGGTCGGTCCAACACCGTCAACATAATAGCAAGGTACCATTTTTTTCTATTGAAAAAAAATCAACTTAACATTTTGTTTAATAATATTTATCATATTTCTTGTTATTTAGTTATTTATAATTAATTTCTCATAAAACTATTTCAATTTTAATATATAATTTAAAAAAAAACTATTATTAGTTAATTAAATGAGTTATATATATATATATTATATATATATATATATACCAATTTCTTTCTTTCTTCTTTTCTTTTCTTTTTCTTTTTCTTTTTTCTTTTCTTTTCTCCTCTCCTCTTCTTCTTCTTTTATTTATTAATTATTTTTTTAATACGATAGTGAGAATATTTGTACTAATTGTGAATTTGTGCCCAGATCATAGTTGTATATCCGGGGTTACATTAGGATTTTCTTTCATCTTCAGTATTATCTATAGACACTTGAATCAAAATTATCCTCCAAAGAGGAAAAGAATTGATACTAAGCATATACAAGTCTTTGGAGCTAAATACCTTCCAATATAGCCTCAAAAAAAAAAAACAACAACAACTTGCAATACACATACCTACTTCAAAACATAATCCTTGATTACATCATATTTCCCCATATCCACATTGACTAGCAAGTTTCCCCAAAAAAATTTATATTTGAACATAGGATTCATTCTTAATCCACTAAGGGATGGAGGATGATCTTAATTGACCATTAACCACCGACACTGCAAACTTCAAATTACAACCTTGGTTGGCACATTGATATTATACCTTAGAATATCCCTTAAACTAATCTTTGGGGTATCTTTTAATATGTTCTTAATCTGATTTAAGATATTATCTAGAAATTTGTCTCTAGGGAAATATTATTTGACCAAATATTGACTAATTATAAGGGAATTACCCAACACAATGAGAGAAGAGACTTGGAGTTCTTTGGTAAGAAGAATGTCTTGGAGTAAACTATAGGCTTATGCCTAATTATTTATCATCTTCCCCAAACCCCATGAATATTCTAAAACTTTGATTTTTCTGAGGTCATAAAGGATCCCTTCTCCTACTCCCACCTTTTGAATATAACATATTTATAAATGGAGTTGTCTTTAGTGTGACTTTTTGGAAGCTTTTACAATCGGTTTTTCGGGTCTAATTTCTGTAAAATCCGGCAGGAATTTATTGAAATCACAATTTTGATAGGTAACCCCTGCACAATCCAAGTGCCCTAGGGGTTTTACAGGGTATTGAATCCATATATACATTAAGAAAACCAGTTTAAATAACACAAATCAAGATTTCACCTCAAAATTTTCCACCAGATTCCGGTACCAGAAAGTCCAAAAAGTCACACTAAAGACAACTCCTTTATAAACACTATTAAGTAATTAATTAAAGAGATTATGATTATAAGGATGTCATTTTAAAATGAAAAAATAATATTTAAACCTCCTATTTTTTAAAATTTTGTTTTTATTATATTTTATTATAGTTATGGGTTTAGAACTTCTAGCGTCTTCTTGAAAGCCCACATATATGTAGCCCAATTTGCATGAGTAATGGGGTTTGACATAGCATTCTCTCATGCCATGATGCTGAATATGGTAGGTCAACATGTAGGAAACATAACATTTTCATACAAAACTTTGATTGATAAAATTCTTGCATTATTGGGCATTGTTGGAAATGACTCTAAGTGTATATCAACATTATTTAGATCCTACACTAAATTGGGAAAATTTTGAACCCAAAAATGCCATTTGATACTTCAAAATTGCTTTAGAAAGTTTCAAATCCAAATTTTCCAAAGTAAGACCTACCATTCAAATGACCATATATAATAATTTCTACTAAATAACAAATAATATAACGATTTAATTTGAATCGTCAATTACATATATAATTATATATCGAGTTAATAATAATTCTACATTAATAATAAATGAAAAAATTATATATGAAAAAAATAAAACACACTTTATAAATACCCAACGTAAATCAAATATAAATATATAACAAGATTCCCAAAATTAATTTTATTACTAGATTCCCAACTACTTATACGTGAAAAGAAAAATCACAAATAATTAAATTATATCAACAAACCATATTATGCATATATTAATTACTTTATTCATCTATTATGTATATTAATTTTCATCAATTGCCCCTATAAAAGCACATTACAGTGAGATTAAGTATTACTTGTAACAATGATATTTCTTAGTATGGAGGTGATGTGGATACAAAAGAAGAATAGGTTGTTGTCATCTCTGTAGTTATTGTTATAGGTATCTTAATACAATGATATATTTGTATTAAAATTTTATTATGTATGTTGTTGTTGTTGTTGTTGTTGTTGTTGTTTTAAATTTATATTACTGTGAGATATGTTAAGTATTTAGAGGGATAATATTTTTTATGTAAATTAAAAAAAATAGATATACATTTTTAAGGGATTTGAGTTCTTTTGAAATATAATCAATTTAGAATCAAGATAGATCTAAATTACTTACTTTTTAATGAAATTGATAAAGATAAATATATATTATACCAATTAATTAAGTTGTAATATTGAAGGTTTTCTAAATGGATCTAAATCTTTCGCATCTCCCTCATACCATGCTATAAAAAGTGTCTTTATACCTAATACAATTGATATAAAATTATTTTATTAAAGGTGGACATTGAAATGTTTTTTGTTTAATTTTGTGTCAACTCCATATAAAGAATGGAAGAAATTACACATATTCCTCACATTGAGAAACAAACCATTGAAAATTTTAACATATATATATCAAACCATTGAAATTTTTAACCCATGCACACACACACACACATACAGTAGGTTGTACCTGTGACCCAAGTTCAATTCCTGCAAGTGACACGATGGATGCTAATGATATTGGCATTATACTTATATTCCTCATATGAAATATACAATATATTGTATTTGTGAGGTTTAGTCATGGTCTTCGCCTTCAACTACAAGTGCTCACTCTTTTGTATGAGTTAATACTTTTCTCTTGTCCTAATTTGAACTATTATTCTCCTTTGGTCTACCTCCAATCCTTGCCTCCTGGTCCTTTGCTACCTTCTCATCGTTGGATATGGTATTCCTTTTTGTAATCAAGATGCCTTTGTTGACAGCCACGATTCCATGTGCTCTATCATCTTAGCAAAGGTTTTGTCACAATTTTTAATTTTTTGGGAAAATAGTTCTTCTTGACTTGGAAGCATTTTTCCCTTGTTATAATATGCTCTTTAAACCCAAAAACTGTCCAAGAACATGCTCTGGTACCACTGTAAGATACCCTCCTATAAGTATCTCAGCTTTCCCCTTTAAATCTCTAAGTCTTGTATAATTTTTTCACTATGATATTTCGTCAAATAGTTCGAAGGGACATGGTTGTAGGTTTTTTTTCTAGTATTTTAGTAACATAAAAAAACACAGCCCAAAATATACCCCATTCAAAACTTCAGAACAACTCTATATCATTTAGACTCAACTCAGAAATATTACATACCATGAACAATAGCTTGCAACAACTAAATGGATGCCACAATATGCTTCAGGCAATAATACTTAGCTTATATTAAACACATGAAATTGCATACCACTGATAAGGTGTGTATATCAGCCAACAATGTGCTATGGAAAAGTCTCAATGATCTGAAATCACCCCTAGGTGACATCAAGAAATTAACGAAGGTATTATAGACTCATGCGCTGGGATATGCCTATGTTATTTTAAGCAACGGATCAATAAGATTATGAAATACACAGGCATTGGAAAACAATAGAGAAACACAACAAGTAAATTCAACAAAAACACAACAATTTAATAAGGAGTTCACCCAATCCTCATGGGCTACGTCTCCTGGTCCAGCTTTCAGTGGTGGCCTTTTTTTATTGTGTCTTTAAGTTGAGTTTTTACAATGAGGAGCTCAATTTGAATCTCCTATAATAGATGATGCTTAGTAGGGTGGTACTTGGATTCCCCAAGCCACTAGAGTACACAGACTCCCCCTTACCAAGTTTCGACCTCAACTGGTCTTAATGGGATGAGTCCAATTTGGTACTCAGTTCCCAACATATATCCTCACAGGGATTGCTTGAACCACTCAGGCCTTCTCGGTTCTATCTGCTCGATGCTGCCTTAGCTCTGCAAGTCAGCTCGACTTCTCGTTTTCTCTGCTTCTTGCTTTACTCTCTATTATGTCTCCCCCTGTTCTCTGTCTAATTGTGGCTTAAATTCAATCCATCCCTTGACTGTTCGCTTCCTCTTCCGGCTTTTCAGATTGCCTGCCTTTGTCTGCTGGAATTCCCTGCTTCTGTGTCATTGCCACTGTGTAATGTTCCATAGAGAGGTGACCACTTGTCTCCTTATGAACTGGGTGCTAGCTTTTCCTCGAACGGTTGTCATTTCATTTATTCCATGAAATGATTCATCCGCCAGCTCATCAGTCATGTCGGACCCCAAATGTCATATGCCTCAGCCTATTCTTCTGTCAAATCCGGTCTCCCATTGGGTGCAACCTCTGACGTTGATTTGGGGCCTCCAGATCCTACAGTCATCACTTTTATTGCACGGGTGAGTTGCTCGACTGTTACCCTGCGATGAGAGCAGTTTTCTCTCTCGTATGCCGGACATGCATCATTCAGTGTATTGCATCACTTGGTCTTCTGCCAAACCTGCTTACTGCTTGAGGGGCTTGCATATCCCGCCAGTTTTTGGGTGCAGGACCCGCATTTTGATGGTTTGGGTATTTCTGCATGGTTTTCCCTGTTTTTCACATGACCATGTAGCGGGGCTTTTCCTTCTCTGAGGTTTTTATCCTGCGAGACGCGTATCAGAAATGACCTTTGTTTTCTGATCTAGACTCCCTATTTGCTAGTTTGCACCACTGCGCAGTCTCCATGGGGCAACAGTCAGTGCGCTTTGACCGAGGGTCCTTGTTGTTCCATGCTGGCTACAAACTGCCGCTATCCAGATGTCCTTCCTAATAGCTCATTTTTTACAAGATTTTGAAGTTTGACATAATTTTAAACAATCATAGAAACCCTGATAATTTTCAAGGATCCAATTTGTATCAAGGCCTTCCCACTAAAAAATCTTTTGGACCACCAAAAGTTGGTTTCAAGCATCAACTAAGTGAGGGTACAATTGTCTCACTTGTCTAGTCTATATCCACTTTGCATTGCTTGGTTTCGAACCCTTGCATCCAATTATGAGGTACTCAACATCTCCCCTACGTGCCATCCTCACCTTCCTATCTAGAACTATGTCTTCCTGCAATTCATTAAGATATTCAGGTAGCAGGTCATCAATAGAATGCAATTGACTCTACTCTTTGGGATCCTCAATTAGTGAAGGTCAAACAATCTCAAGCTATTTGCATTTACAACTGAGTAGATGTGCATGTAAGTTGGTAGATCAAGACGAAAAGCATTCTCACCAATTTTCTCAAGTATCTTGAAAGGTCCATACCTTATTGTTTTTAGCTTTTTACCTTCATGTTGCATCCTGTCCTTGCTGATATACAGCTATACTTTATCACCAACTTGGAAACTATGCTCCATCAGATGTTTGTCATGCCTTGCCTTGTATTTGGCCTAGCTCTTTTATAGTTGTTCCTGTACTACCTGATGGATCTCTTGGATTTGTTCAATGAACCTAGTTGCCCTATCCACATTGTTGTGTCCCTCAACTATTGTGTCCTTACCAAAGACAAAATCCAAGGGATACCTTGGTGTGAAACCAAAACAAGTCTCAAAAGGAGATATCTGTGTAGAAGAATGTTTGGCTCGGTTGTAAGCATGTTGCACATAACACAAATGTTCATCCGAAAGCTTAGGATGCTTACTGCAATATCCCCTGAGTAACCGGATCACTATCCTATTGACTACTTATATCCGGCCATCGGTTAGTGGATGGAAAGTTGTGCTTTTCTTCAATTTGGTGTCCATCAGTTCCCACAGACTTGACCAAAAGTTTCCCACAAATCGATGTCTCGATCAGATATAATTGAAGTGGGTAAACCAAAATGAACCCATACATGTTGAAAGAACAGTTTTTTAGTTTGTTCAGCTATAATCTATTTATTTCAAGGTATCAAAATACACATTTTGTTGAACCTATCCATAATAACATACAAATAATCATGACCTTTCCTAGATTTAGGCAGTCCTCCAATAAAGTCCATGGAAACACTTCCCAAGGATGAGAAGGAACTGGTAATGGAGTGTACAAGCCTATTTTTCTATTATTGGGCTTGTTTTTAGCACACATAGTACACCCTCTTACATATCAAGAAACTGTCTCATTCATTTTTGGCCAATAACAAAATCTTTGCAGTTGTGCAACTGTTTTACTTACCCCAAATTGACCTGATATTAGAGAAGTGTGTGCTTCTCAAATTATCTTGACTCTTTCAGCTTGTGGAATTCATAGCTTCCCACAATGATATAACAGTCGGTCCTTTAAATGATAATCCAATTCTTCTAATCATTTGCCTTGACTTAAAGTTGAATATACATATTTGAAGTCTATATCTTGAGCATATTGTTCAATGTAGCTCTCATGTAACACAAAATTATGCTTAAGTATAGTAGATGCATTTATAATGGGTCTAGATAACATATCTACAACTTTATTGTGTATCTAATTACTAAATGAAACTGTTGTAGAAAACCCATCCATCTATAGTGTCTTGATTGCTGCAGCTTATTTTGGGAGTGTAGATATTGAAGTGGTTGATGATCAGTATGTATAACTGTTTCTTTGCCCATTAAGTAATGTTTCTACTTTTTCACACTCTGTACTAATGCATGCAATTATTTATCATATGTGGGATAGTTAACTACTGCAGATTTAAATGTCTCAGAATGATAACATATGGGTTTACCGTGTTGTTTCAACATTACTCCCATGGCATAGTCACTGAGATCCGTTTGGATCTCAAATGGTCTTTGAAGATCGGGCAGTGCTACTATTGGTGTTGTACTAATCTTTTCTTTCAAGGTGTCGAAGGCTTTCTGTTGTTTTCCTCCCCACTGAAACACCTTGTTCAATCCTGTTAAAGCATGTAAGGGAGCTGCTATTAAGGAAAAGTTAGAAATGAACTTTCACCAATATAGCGTTGCTCCTAAGCAGCTCCTAAATTCTGTAGAAGATTTAGGTTTAGGCCAGTTTACAATGACTACCACCTTAGAGGGATCTATCTTCAATTCACCACCCCCTACTATATGTCCCAAATAATTCAAATATGTTTTGCCAAATTCACATTTTGAGAGTTTAACATAAATTTGTTCTCTTTTCAAAACATCTAATGTTTGCTTAACATGCTTTAAATGTTCTTCCCATGTTTTGCTAAATATCAGAGTGTCATCTAGATACACAATAACAAAATCATCAAAAAACGATTTGAGTACATCATTCATTATTCTCATGAAAGTAGCAAGAGCATTATCTAAGCCAAAAGGCATAACTAGCCACTCATACAATCCCTGCTTTGTTTTGAAAGCAGTCTTCCATGCATCTTGTTCTACAACTCTGACCTGATGATATCCACTATGCAAGTCTAACTTGGAAAAATAAACAGCTTCTTTCAATTGATCTAATAGATCATCTATGCAAGGAAGGGGATAACGGTTTTGATTGTTATCCTATTCAGTGCTCGATAATCAATGCACATTCTCCACGAGCCATCTTTCTTTCTCAGCAAAACGATTGGAGATCCACATGGTGATGTGCTAGGTCTGATGAACCCCTTCTCGAGCAACTCCTGCACCTGCTTCTTGATTTCTGCATTCTCTAAAGCGGATAACCTGTGCATTCCAATGTTAGGCAATGGAGCATCTTGCTGCAAATTAATTTCATGCACTATTTCCTTGTTGGGTGGCAGACCTTTAGGTTCTTGAAACAAGATATCATACTCTGAAACAACTTTTTTTAAATCAGCTTGTTGTTTGGCATCACAACCCTCAAATACATTGGTTTTATCAGGTTTCTTTTCCTTTACAACCATCAGTCACAATTTTTTGCATGAATTTATAATTCGTTTCATATGCCCTGAGTTTATGAGAGTGTAATTATTCTTGAGCTTATGAGCTCTTACAAAGTATTCGATTCCATCTTTAACAAGTAGATACTTGTTCTCAGCTCTATAGAAAATAGCTTTTCTATCATACAAGTAAGGACTTCCTAAAACAATTCCACATATATCCAAAGGAATTATGTCTAACTCAACCTCATCTACAAATTCTCACCCAAAAGGAAACTTGAGTTTGCATTGTCTAGTCACTTGTAGTTGTGCTTTATCACTTAACCATCCTAATGAGTGTTATAGACATATTTGGGCACTGCGACCCCAATCACATATGTCCATAAACCAAGGGCTTCTGAGTCCCTAAAAGTGTTGTTTCATGCCCTAAAGGAACAAGGTCAACTGATTACATCATCTCCCAGAAGGTCTCCACAAAAAACTGCTCAAAACTGGTCAAAACTGGACCAAACAGACTGCTCAGTGCTTACGGTGCAATGCATCTCACCTGCTCAGTGTAAAAAGTGCGATGCATACTGGAAAGCCCTTCTGTATGGTGCAATGGGTGAGAGTACACAAATGGCAGAGACAGTTTGCAAGGTGGACGATCATGGAATCTTCCAGAAACTTCTCCTATGACACTTACCTCTCTGAATTCGCCCAAGGATGAGTAAGAGATCATCAATCTCCAAGTGGAATCAAGAACTATCAGAGAGAGGACACTAATCAAAATCCTAGAAGTTGACTCACCCTCTTACAATCATATATATGGATCCCTCATCCCAAAGATCCAAAGGCTAGAATATTGTATCTTGTAAGGAAGTTATGTTGGTTTCCTGGTGGAATATCATAGTGTTGGGTGATCTAAGCTTTTCATGAGGTGAATAAGGGCTTTCATGTTGGGAGGATGGCACTGGGTCAAATCAATGGGTTGTAATCATCTCTTCTAATCTCTTTATCAATAAAGCTATTCAAGTTTTCCTCCACATTCTTGTATGTTTGCTAATATATGCATGTATGTGGTCAATATATATCTGGTCCTATATTGTTTATGACTATAGATCTCTGCACTTTGAAGGTATTCTTCTGCTTTGACTTTACAGGTACTCTTTGAAGCGGAGTGGTCAAGGGAGGAGCGACAAAGATCTGTCAAAGGGGAGAAGGAACAAGCAGAGAACCAAGCGAAAGATCGAGGTTGGTATTATTTGATCTTCTCCTATCTACTTCTCATAAAGGAAAATGAAAGTAACTTTAATTTGTTTGTTTCTAAGATAGCTACCCATCTTAGTGGGACTAGTAGCTATGCATAGACACTAGATTTCCCGATAAAAAAATGGCGACTCCACTGGGGAGCGAATAGCTTGTTTTCTTGTCTATATTTGTTTGCTTTATAAACTTACAGATGGAGCCTGAAGTCAAGCCAGCTAGCCTTCGAACTGCATTTGCTATGCAAGTGTAAAGTAGATCAATGCTACTTCAATCTATCTCTGGGTTTTTTTTATAAATTGAAAAATTGATTTGCAAACATCCTAATTGCCCTGGTGGTGGCTCAAGTAGCCTCATTAGATCATCCCCTATGATTTTCATTTACTGACTATCATTAGCTCGGCCTAAATCCCTAAACTAAGCTGCAAACTGTGACCCAGAACCAAGTTGAAGTCTCGTTCTTAGACCATCGCACCTTCTCCTCTTGGGAATCTGGATGCATCGCACCTCCCGTGTGCAGTAGGTGAGATGCATCACTCTTTCCCTGTGTTACAGGTGTGATGATTAGATAAGACCTCTTCTGCTTCCAAATTTTGGTTTTTTGTTCACTCTCTTCAGCGTTATTCAGGAGTTTTGTTGTCTGTGATCAGTATACCTCTGTGGAAACTCCCTTCCTTTGCATTATTCAGCCTCCATAGTACAAAGAACTATAAAAAAAATTATGTATTGTTCGCCATTTATGATTCTCCTTTACAAAGAAGTAGCATAATCAAGTTGTCGTCTTTCGATTTGGAAGTGTCGCAAGTGTCATTTTCAGTCAAAGAAAAGAATCCTATTGTTCTTGATTGTCAATTACACTGTTACTCTCGTATTTGATTTGAATTAATAGTTTTTCAAGTGTCGAAAGCAGTTTTCAATTCAAAATCGCAAAGTGTCGTCATTATCTTCCTTTCGTTTTTTGAAAAGAAAGTCGTTAGTACTGTCGCTTGAAACGATTCAAATTTGTACTTAGCATTATTTTTGTCATTCACACATTAAGAAAGCGAAAACTAATACATGCATGTGCATTTGCACTTAGACTGCTTGTTGGTTTGATTTAGGACAGTGCATCTAGTGTGTGCTCTCTGCTCTATGTTGAAAGAATCTCATTTCTCTTTCCTTAGTAGCTAGGATTTTCATTGCAAAAAGAAGATTAAACGATTGTTTATCATCTTAGATTGCATTTTAGGAATTTTATATCTACATCACGCGGTGAACCTGAAAGGCAAACTTATTAAGAAAGATCAACTGTAAAATAAATTCAATGAACATGAAAACGCTTTGGAACCTAACACACAACATTTAGAAGTCTGGGCTAGAGACGTATTCTGGCATCGTAAAGCCTGGTAACTATCGCTTTCATCATACGTTGGGTGATTCCTCCTCTTTGAGATGACAAGTGCTAGTACGGACTTGTGCTCCCATGTACCGTCGAGTATATATTGGGAGACCACAATAGGCTATATCCTTTATCCTTAGGAAGCCGTGTCTGCTACCCTATCGATCGCAATGCACTGAACACAGCATTCGGGAAGATTGACTGCCATACTGTAAAAAGTGTTCTGCAGTTTTGCGATTGGCTTGGTAATCCCTCTGTCTAGATTTCCAGAGTACCCTCTTTCATTCCTTTTTAGACTCCTTAAAGGAAAAGGTCCGTCTGAGCACTTGTCACTTCAGGCTCATTAAAAATCGAAGGCAACTAGAGTCATCTTTAGCTTTTTCTTAACTCTTAAAAATTGAAAAAGCAAGTTGTGTCAAAGCGTCTAAAATTTATTTTAATCGGAATAACGTCATTGTTCCCTTGTTGGCCTTAGGTTGAGAAAAATGGAGACCACCAACCAAGGATTTCCCCTTGGAGGAAATCCTAGTCCTTTCTCCTCTTGAGGAGATGTTGGTGCACCTCATATGGCCACATTTTCCCTCCCAAAACAGACAATCGGCTTTCCAATATGGCTCTTCTCGACCTCTGTCATTCAAACCGCCACGATTCCTGAGAAATCAAGTTAGTAACTAGATGATACTAGAGTTACCCCCCAACCTTCTGCTTTTCTCGTTTCTCCCTCCCCTCCTTCCTCTTCGCTTGGTAAAGCTGGTAAAGCTAAAGACCAAGTAACCGAGAAAAAGAAGTGTTGCGGAGGTAAATCCCCTCTGCGGACAGAGGTGGATCCCACTAGCCCCACAGGGGTCTAGCAACAATCAAACACACTGCATGCAAGTTCCTAGCTATACAATTTAGAAGTCGATCAAGGAGACCAACCTGGGATCCAACGCTGTTTGTTGTGGGAGAAGTGTCGCTCCTGTCCTCTAGCTCTGGCCGGTCGCTATCCTTGCGCTTCGCGCATGGACACCTGCACAAATGAAGAACAACCCACAAACAAGCATAAAATCTGAAATCGTACAGCTATATATCATTCAAGCAGGATATAATTCAAATATTACTAGCAGAACATATGAATGGAACCATAATAACAGTCGCTTATCATTAATAGAAAATAGAGAAGAATTACAACCACTTAAGGCTTGACACTGCAAATCTCCTCTAGCTGGGTCGGAAGTCAGTCTGACATGTCATGAAAAATCACTTTCTCTCTCTACAATCCCGCAGCATAACCTCTCTTTCAGCTCTTAGCTCAATACTATTTCTCTCAAAAACTCTAGCACTTTTTCTCCAAAAATTTGCACTCAAGGACTAGCCTGTTCATTATAGGGAGACAGGCCTTTATAGATGGGGGGAGAAGAGATATGCATTGTACATGGACACATTCTGAGTTTTTGGTAATGCCCCATAATAGCCATTGCCTTGGATAGAAAAGCCGACGATCGACTGTTTTTGTGGGCTTTTTCCTTCAGGGAACTGGGTGAGTCACGGAGGAAAAAGCATTCTAGCATGCGCTGGCCAAAAATCATGCCCAATTTGTCTGGCCGCGGGCCATGCTCTGGGACAGAGCGTCTATGGGCGTGCCCTCTTTGTAGGGACTGAGCCATTGGGCGCGGGTTAATACACTGTGGACCCGCGCTAATGGGAAAAAGGCATTTTCCAAGGTTAATCTTCAGAGGGTGTCTTCAGGGTTATTGAACTTCATACTCAGGGGACCTCAATGCAAGTGTTTTCAAGTTATGTCACTGGTCACAGGTCCGTAAATGTGTCCTCCAATGTGTGACAGCGGGGCGTAACAAGGACAGTGACCAAGGGTGACAAATTACTGCGTAACAAGAAGAAAGGGAAGGAGAAGGAGAAGAAAAAGAAGGAGCCAAAGGCAAAAAGGGGCAACTGTGCATCATCTAGCGAAAATCCGCACACTGCACTTTCCAAACCCAAATCTCCATGTGTCATTTGCAAAGGGGACCACTATCATCAAGATTGTCCTTGCATCCCTCTGATCTTAAGGGACTGGTCTCCTCGTTTGCACAATTCGGTGTCATCAACCTCTGATGATCATGTTGAGAGTACACTGTCAACTAGCAAAAACGAAGTTTTTGGACAGAAAGGAAAATGTAAATTTCCTTGCAAACTGTGTGAAGGCAATCATGTCGTCCACCGTGGTCCCTTCCTGGACGAAGCTAAAAGAGTCTTGGATAACTGTCCTGCTTCACCGCTACAGCTTCCTCCTGGGTACAAGAAACTCTTGTCGAGTCCATTGCTGGTTGAAAATCCGACTGACACAACTTTGTGGTCAGTCAAAGCATCTATCATTGAAGATAATCCCTCTGAATCCACACCAGATGAAAGTCAAAAGGTTTAGGCAGTAGTCGACCCGGTCCTGTCTTCAGAAGGTCTATCTTTGGATGATATAGTCACCAAAGAGAATGAGAACGACACTGTTCAAATTATTTTCGTAAACATAGACTCTGATGAACATGGGGGCAATATAGCCGTTCCTTTACCGCAGGAAGGAAGTTCGTCAGGGTCATATCCGGCTATTTATTCGGTCCCACCTCCGAGCAACCTAGTCGTTTCCTTTGATTGGAATTTACTAGGCAGACCCCATTTACCATCCAATGTATCATTCTAAATCATTGTACAAGCTTACAGAATGGTCATGGTCAGTACCATCATAGATGAAGGGGCTTCTGTAATAATCCTTTCCTCAACTGCTTGGAAAGCGCTTGGTTCACCATCGCTTCTGCCTAATATGCGAAATCTAACAGGCTTCGATAAAGGAACTAGTCAACCTTTAGGGATCCTTCTGAGTTTTCCTATAACTTTGAGAGGGAAAACTGTGTATCTTAACGTAATGGTAGTCCAAGGACCTTTAGATTATAATCTCCTCCTTGGGCGCGACTATATTTATAGCATAGGAGCCATTGTCTCCTCACTCTTTTGAGTAATGTGTTTTCCGCATGAAGGCCAAGTGGTCCAGCTCGTAGACCAGCTTTCATTCCCTGGCTCACACATAGCTAATAGTCAAATGCCATCCCTAACTGGTCTTTTCACGCAAGGAATGTCTCATCAATCCAATCCGTCCACCTAAAGAGCACGAGTAATTCGGTGGCCATGACTGAAACCCAAGGGGCATGCACCCTGGTCTGCTTCGGCAGGAAAACTTCAGGTAAAGGGTAGGTTTTCGCGGAGGATATATGACTATTCTGATACATCCATCCATTTAGGAAAATGGGATTAGACCAGAATAAGATGCCTCCATTAGAAGGTAGGCCTTTCCCGACAGAGCAAATGTTTTGTTTGCAAATTGAAGGGTAACCTAGAAACTCTACTTCGCTATACCTAGGGGCATGCAAACCTTTTTGCGCACAAGTGAAAAGTGGCCAGCGTAATGCTAACTCTATAGTTCTGCTAACTTCAACTGCTTAAGTTAGGTGAGTGGTCAAATCGACCGTTCGCCTTCGCAGGGGCCAAATGGCGCCGGCAAAGTAAAGGAAAAAATTTCCTACCTAACCTTAGTAGTTAACTAACCCCTAGGACAGTAGTTGGTCATTCCTAGCTTGCATGCAAAAGGGAGCGGAGAAAAGTTTCGAATGGTGCAAGCTCCTTAAAAATTGAACCTATCGATGAGACATCTTTATTATATGATTGGCACGAGCAGTTTTTATGTGAAGTTCAAGCTCGTTAAAAATTAAACCTAAGCAATGAGCAAATGTTCCTCCAGAGTTTAAGCTCATTAAAAAATGAACCAACCTCCAGTAAATAACCATTATGAATGCATTATCATCAACTTCTGAGCCCTGGTCGTGTTCTTGCGATCACCACCACTCTGTTTAGCCAATCATACGCCTCCACTTGATTGTTTACCCTTTTGAGGAACAGCTGCGAAGAGTGATTCTGTTAACCATCCTTGTGACACTGTCGTGATTGGAAAATTCCAAAACTTACCTGGAATCAGCAGCTACCTAAAATATCACTCGTTCCTCAAAGACGAGTCTCCTTTAAGCTCTTTTCATCTGACTCGTAAAATGTGAAATGATTGCCGAGCAGTTGGCCTCTCCAACTCGTTAAAGCTACTGGGAGTGCTATCCCTCCTCTAGATTTTAATCTTTTTGCACTTGAGGGATTATTACACAAAAAGATCGAGCGCTTGTTTTGTTCGGCTCATTAAAACTATCGAAAATTCATCCCTTTCGTATTATTTTATAATTTTTCGGACTTAAGGGATTATATGACAAAAAAGGATTACTGGAGTTTCCTTTCCATCCCTTTTCAGACTC
>APFE030890800.1:0-16304 GCA_000404065.3 Pinus taeda | reverse complement strand
CTCTCTAAAATTGAAAAAGGACCAAGTTGTCTTTGTCGTTAAACTCGTTAAAACCAATAGCGACAAACTTGTCCATAGAGACAAGAACGAGTTTCACTGTCGCTAGGCTTGTAAAAACATAGCGACGGGTTTGCTCGAAGGGCAAATTATAGAACAAGCATATGTTATCCTCCTCAAGCTTGACAAAAATAAAGAGGTACTGGTCAGCAATGACTGGGGAAAATTGGGAAGAAAACTTGAAGAAACTTTATTGGTAGCGAGTTGCTCTTGAACATGACACTTTCACTCCATCACCATAATTGAGTCGGGTTGGCTTATTCCGTTCACCGTTCATATTACCATTGGTCCATCGTATCATCCATCTTTGGGGTTAACGCTAACAATCCATTTCAGTGTCGCCGATATGTTCAAGAGAAGTCGATCAGAGAATTCACCAACCCAGCTTGTGTCTCAACCGCTGTAATACCTTCACGCTTCATCCTTTCATGACCGCCACCCTAAATCTTGTATCATCAGATCGTTTTCACCTCCACAAAATCATTTGCTCCGTTCCGTGTCATAGATGTAGGATTCATTAAGGCCCTCCTATGACAGGTCACTTCTTTTCGACAACAGCTCTTTATCCAAGAAGTCAACCTAGGAACAACCCTTTCAGTACTTTGAAGCTTGCATGCCTCAATGGCAAGTTTCTCACTTCCGGTGACAGGTTTACATCAATGGCCTTCGACCGAAAGATTTTGCGTGGTGTTCGACGCCAAGTCCTTTTTCACACCATGCAAATTGTATTGTAGTACCTTAAGGGTCATCATCATTATTGGTGATTCCTCTCACGCCTGTTAAAAACTTACATCATTGGCTGGTAATCAGGCAATGTCTTTCCATGTTCAACTCCAGAACATTTTTCACATGGATCGACTTGTACTTTGGGCAAAGATTAAAGGAGTTTGAAGACCCCGGATCTAGTTTCATCCATCCAGGCTGCAATATATTTAGGAAAATAAAGACATCAAATGTACATCATTGCTGCACAAATGATCATCCAAATCAAAGGATGATGGCTCTACCAAAATCATCAGTCTACCACACAGACGGTTGTCTATCCTATGTACATGAAAATGAATTTATAAAGTTGAGCATGGGAATGCCCGCCTCAGCTAGACCATGAAAATGTTATGAAGATAATGTATTGTATTGTATCTTATTACAAGTTGCATTCCAGTTCGAAAAACCTCGGATCCTCATGATAAAGCATTTCACCGGACATAAAAGATCTACAACCTCATGCTTTAGGGGGCAACTATTATAGACATATTTGGGCACTGCAACCCCAATCACATATGTCCATAAACCGAGGGCTTCTGAGTCCCTAAAAGTTTTGTTTCATGCCCTAAAGGAGCAAGGTCAGCTGATTACATCATCTCCCTGAAGTTCTCCACAGAAAACTGCTCAGAACTGGTCAAAACTGGACCATACAGACTGCTCAGTGCAGAGGGTGCAATGCATCTCACCTGCTGAGTGTAAAAAGTGCGATGCATACTGGAAATCCCTTCTGTAGGGTGCAATGGGTGAGAATACAAAAATGGCAGAGACAGTTTGCAAGGTGGATGATCATGGAATCTTCCAGAAATTTCTCCTATGACACTTGCCTCTCTGAATTCGCCCAGGGATGAGTAAGAGATCATCAATCTCCAAGTGGAATCAAGAACTTCAGGAGAGGACACTATCAAAATCCCAGAAGCTTACTCCCCTCTTACAATCATCTATATAGGATCCTCATCCAGAGATCCAAAGGCTGGAATATTGTATCTTGTAAGGAAGTGATGTTGGTTTCCTGGTGGAATATCATAGTGTTGGGTGATCTAAGCTTTTCATGAGGTGAAGAAGGGCTTTCATGTTGGGAGGATGGCACTGGGTCAGATCAATGGGTTGTAATTCTCTCTTCTAATCTCTATATCAATAAAGCTATTCAAGTTTTCCTCCACATTCTTATATATTTGCTAATATATGCATGTATGCGGTCAATATATATCTGGTCCTATATTGTTTATGACTGTAGATCTCTGCACTTTGAAGATATTATGCTACTTTGACTTTATAGGTACTCTTTGAAGCAGAGTGGTCAAGGGAGGAGCGGCAAAGATTTGTCAAAGGGGAGAAGGAACAAGCAAAGAACCAAGCGAAAGATCAAGGTTGGTATTCGTTGCTCTTCTCCTATCTACTTCTTGTAAAGGAAAATGAAAGTAACTTTAATCTATTTGTTTCTAAGATAGCTACTCGTCTTAGTGGGACTAGTAGCTCTGCATAGACACTAGACTTCTCGATAACAATGGGTATGGTTTCTTGTGAGGTGTAGTCAGTAATCCCAACTTCTTTACAATTTCTTCAGAAATTAAATTTACTTGTGAGCCACTATCAAACAAAGTATCAATCTTTTGATGTTTGGAAATAACTCGAATATGGAAAATCTCATGTCTTTTTCTCTCATTTTCTTCATCAATAGTAGATTGTGCAGAATTACTAGTAGATGCTTTAGAATTCTTACCTTTTATACCCGTGGTTGCAATGGTTGTTTCATCTCTTGAGTCCAACCCCAAATCTTTCTGAATAGCTACAGCAGTCTTCTTCTTCTTTCCCTCGAACTTCTTAGGTCTCAACTCCAGATGCAGAATCCAACAGTGCTCATCATCATGCCCATCCTTCTTACAGTGAGTGCATGAGGACATGCTTTTCTATGCAGTGTTGGCCTTCCTTGCTTTCCATTTCTGTTTTCTTTTCTCCTTATTCTTTCTTGCAGTGGGTTGGGATGATCCCCCAACTTCTGGGTTTCCATTCTTTCCTCTAGCTTCTAGATGTGTATCTTGAACAGATACCTCATCTATACTAGTGGGATTAAACATGAGGTTAGTGTGTCTCATGTAGCTGTGTAGACCACCGATGTACTTCAACAGAGTCTCAGTTGATTCTAATGAGATTCCTAGAATCAGAGCTCTCTTCCTAAATTCTTGGGTGTAACCTTGTACACTTTTCCCTTTCAATTGTCGAAGAGTTTTCCAGCTGATCATGGCTTGTTGCATGTAGGCCAGTGGATAGAAATGTTTTTTTATTGCAAAAACAAATTCACTCCAGACAAAAAGATTCTTACCATGTCTCTTCATGTCAGCTTGGGTCCTGCCTTCCCACCAAACCAAGGCAGTGCCTCCAAGGCGTAGGCTGGCCAGCTGAATCTTGCTCTTGTCTAAATCAATACTCTGCACTCTGCAAAAAACATCAATTCATCTAATCCAATTGTCCAGCTTTCTGCATTCAAATCTCCATCGTATATTGCTAAATCAAATTTAACATCTAGTTTAATCAAAGATGTCTTCTTTTTATGTTCAGGGCTATTAGGAGGTGTGAGAAAGCTTTCTTCTTTCCCCTTGCCTTTTGAGTGGTCATGGAGGAGAGACTATTCTTCTCCTTTATCTTGTTTAGAGCCTTATGAATCTTCATCTTTATGTTTTTTAAAGTCCTTATACATTTCCTCTACCATGGACCTTATGGTTAGGAAACTATCTATAAATTGAGGGTCTAGTCCTATAGAACCTTCCTTCAAAAAAAAATTCTGAGGATAGACTCTTCCAATTTCAGGATTAGTTTCGACCAACTCTCCTTCTCCTAATTTGAGCTTTGATCTAGTTAGCATTCAACAGCTAAATCCAACACAAGCTTGTCTAACCTTAACAACCTATAGCTCTGATACCACTTGATCTGAAATCACCCCTAGGTGACCTTAGGAAATTAATTAAGGTATTACAGACTCATGCACTAGGATATGCCTATGTTATTTTAAGCAACAGATCGATAAGATTGTGAAATACACAGGAATTGGAAAACAGTAGAGAAACACAGCAAGTAAATTCAATAAAAACACAACAATTTAATAAGGAGTTCATCCAATCCTCCTGGGCTACGTCTCCTGGTCCACCTTTCAGTGATGGCCTTTTTTATTGTGTCTTTAAGCAGAGTTTTTACAATGAGGAGCTCAATTTGAGTCTCCTGTAACAGATGATGCTTAGTAGGGTGGTACTTGGATTCCACAAGCCACTAGAGTACACAGAATCCCCCTTACCAAGTTTCAACCTCAACTGGTCTTAATGGGATGAGTCCAATTTGGTACTCAGTTCCCAACAGATATCCTCACAGGGATTGCTTGAACCTCTCAGGCCTTCTCGGTTCTGTCTACTCGATGTTGCCTTAGCTCTGTAGGTCATCTCGACTTCTCTTTTCTCTGCTTCTTGCTTCACTCTCTATTATGTCTCCCCCTGTTCTTTGTCTGTTCGTGGCTCAAAGCCAATCCGTCCCTTGTTTGTTCGCTTCCTCTTCCGGCTCTTCGGATCGCCTGCCTCTGTCCATTTGAATTCCTTGCTTCTGTGTCATTGCCACTATGTAACGTTCCATAGAGAGGTGGCCACTTCTCTCCTTACGAACTGGGCACCAGCTTTTCCTCGAATGGTTGTTATTTCGGTTATTTTGTGAAATGATTCATCCACCAGCTCATCGATCATGTCGGACCCCAAATGTCATATGCCTCAACCTATTCTTCTGTCAAATCCAGTCTCCCATCGGGTGCAACCTTCGCCATTGATCTAGGGCCTCCAGATCCTACAGTCGACTGTTTCCCTGCGATGAGAACAGTTTTCTCTCTCATCCGCCAGACACACGTCATTCAGTGTATGGCATCGCTTAGTCCTCTGCCAAACTCGCTTACCGCTTGAGGGGCTTGCGATATCCCGCCGGTTTTTGGGCATGGAACTCGCCTTCTTACTGTTTGGGTATTTCCGCACGGTTTTCCCTGTTTTTCACATGACCAGGTGCCAGGGCTTTTCCTTCTCTGAGGTTTTTATCCCACGATACGTTATTTGTGTTAATCGCGTATCAGAAATGGCCTCTGGTTTCTGATCTGGACTCCCTATTTGCTAGTTTGCGCCACTACATGGTCTCCATGGGCCAACGGTCAACGCGCTTTGACCGAGGGTCCTCATTGTTCCGTGCTGGCTACAAACTACCGTTGTCCAAAGGTCCTTCCTGATAGCTCATTGTTTACAAGATTTTGAAGTTTGACATAATTTGAAACAGTCATAGAAACTCTGGTAATTTTCAAGGATCCAATTCGGATCACTCAACTTAGTTGTACATGCTTTGTATCAAATTCAGAAATACAAATGCCCATAATTTTTATTCAGCACAATCACAAATAACTTAGAATACTAAGTCATTAAATTATTAAATGAGCATAAATTACAATAAGCAGTGAAAGAGAAACCTGGAACTTGTTACAACAATATAACCATTGATATATCAAATAGGAATAACTCCAACATGACAAGCTTTATATGCACATATATTAGTGGCCATGACATCAATAAGCAATGTTGGACTGATATGTGACTTGGATATACACTTTTAAGCATAAATCGATCTCCACTAGACAACATCTTGTCTGTAATATTAACTCAGATATATACACCAGATCTTTGTCCCGTCTTCAACAAATATACTTAGCCACACAAAGGAGAAACTCAGCCTACAAATCTGTAAGAATAGACAACCATGAACAAAGGTAGACTCAACCAAAAAAGAGTGTGACTCGGCCGCCCCACAAGATTGTAAACTCATCCAACACCTAAGAGTAAACATGACCTTGCACAGTGGTAAACTTGGTCCCTATCACAAGAATCAGATCCTTGGATTTATGGCAGTGTTTGGTCCTCAAGAATGTGCCTTTCATTTGGCCCTCCACCTACACTGAACTCAACCTGTAATAGATATGTAGAAATGACAATGTTAGAAGATAAAATCAACTAGTAAAATTGTTACCTCCTTTATCTTCCACAAATCTTCTTCTCCAGTGAAGCACAATGGTGAAATATGGATGATCTCGCTCCCCAAACTAGCTAGGGTGTATGGTTTAAACATTGAAACTAGCAACCATACTTAAGGTTTCCAAAATGCTAGACTCTTCTCCAAGATTTCTAATTCTCAAGTGACAAAATGATAGAATGAGGAGAGATCCCCTCATATCCCTTTTTTTATAACTCTCTTGACTCTTTTACTGCCCTTTTTACTTTTTCCCTCCAATTAAACAATAAAATCACTTTTCCTTTCTTATTTAATAAAGTGACTTTTATTAAGTAATTAAATCCACTTTTAACACTTGAAAATGCTTAATTAGCCTGCATGGTCACACTGGCCACCCAAAGCCCCTTTTCATCATCCTTCCATATGGATATTTTCACCCTGATTCCAATGAGTTATTACACTACGATGCTTCTCCAAGTAATTAGTGTGAAACAAAACCTTAAGTGAAATTAATTAAAATATGCCCGCTAATAACTCCATTTTACGAGAATCGTCAAAATGTAATGGAACCAAGAGTGAATTGTGAAAAAATGATCCTGATAATGAAACATGTTAAGCGATCCTAGTCAGACCCATAAAAATCCTCTAAAATCCTTCTTGCCCACCAATAGAGTAACCTCGCTCCTGTGACTGGGCTAACACAAGGTCTAGAAATCCCTCCTAATCACCTCACAAGGTAATCTAATGTTTTCAAATGTTTATCATAAGGAAAAAAATGGCCATAACACTCACAATAAAATCTTTGGAACCTTGAAATCAAATTTCCTTGACCCAAACATGCCATAGCGTTTTTATATATGAGATATGACGGAGGAGATCTTATGGGACATATAATATGACCAATATAGTAAAACTATTTAATGTTGTTAATAAGAACTCAAAAATAGATTAATTAATACATTTTACGCTACGATTTACATAATCTAATATATACTATCGGATCTAAAGATAAAGTATACATTTGAAAATATATATTTTAGCATTGCTTTGGATCATGGGATATACACTAATACTAACAAGATTGAATGCATGATATATGAACCTTTTACAAATTAAAACACTAAACTTATAACAAATAGATATTGCATATCTCTTAACATCATGTTATAGGATTATGTTATGGTTTCCTCCTCCATTATTACATTCTCATAAAGAAAACACAATATTTATGCAATTTAATATGAAGTAGCAAAAGGACCTAGTGCAGATTCCCTTGCCCTATCTACTGAAAGAAGAAGTGACATGATTGCCCATATTCAAATGTAGTGATAGAAAATCCCGATAAGTAGGGATTGTGGATTAAAAAACCCCTCTCCCACAAAATTACAAATACCCCATTCCTTTACTTTGATGCCTCCTCCCCTCACTAACCATCATACTCCTTGTCCTTTCAAAAGAGGGAAGATGAAGTTGAGTTGATATGTAGAAGAAGAGGATAGGAGCATGGTAATTCAAAACATCACCCTTTAAAGACAAAATGATAATAACACAATGAAAATTGATCACAAAAGCTTGAGGAAACTAACAACTCCATTCCAAGATCAATAGGATGAATGAACTTAAGTCTCAAAAAACAGAAGGAACAAACCAACCTAGTATTGGGTGGCCTACATGGAAAGAAGCTTCAACCATAATTTGTGAGGAGAAAATTTTAGGATGCTAAATTTAACCAATGGTCTAATTCCATCATATTTTCTAAAAAAATCACTAATGTATGTTTTTCTAAGATGATTGACCCAAATTCCAAATCCTATAGGATAAATATGTTTTAGCTTGTAAAGGAACCAAATTTTCTAAAATCTATATTAAATTATTACAAATTTCAATATTTTAACAAAACTATACCCAAAAAATTCATGGTTGGCATTTTAAGAAACATAGAGTTTCCAATTTGTTCAAAAATTTCCTATGTTTATCAAGAATCTAAAGAAATTTGGATAAGAAATGAAAGTTTTGGACTCTAAGACAAATATGGTATGGAAAACATGAATGATGAAATTTTTTCTTAGAGTATAAACACCTTGGCTAATCCCCTAATATGCAAAATATAAAAAAACATCTAGTGAACTTTTTGTAATGATTTTATATATGTTCCTATAAAAAATTCTTGTTTTTAAGTAAAACTAGTTTTATCCTATAAAATTAGGTGAATCCTTCTAAGAAAAAGGAAAAATCATTTATTGAGAGTAAAATTTAAATGCTACAATTTTCCCAATTTTTTAAAAATGAATGAAAAGAAACTCTCTAGTAAAATAAGTGATTTCAAATATCATCTAAATATTATATAACTTATGCATTTTTCAATTAAAACACATCTCATATATTATTTATAAATAGATATACTAAAAAATTATTTCACCTATTTTATTATATAATATTATATTTATATCATATTCTAAATAATATTATTTAATATTTAATTCTTATATACCTAAAAAATAATTCAAAATAACACAACAACAACAACAATATCAATGCTCAAAAACAACATATCATATAAATGGAAATTAAAAAAATAAATAAATAAATGGAATGTCCGTGAAACAAATATGACGATGGAGAGGATGTCTAAATCAAATGAATTTTATTGAATTTTATTGTTGTTTAAACTTTTTATATATAATAAAATTACATATAAGTTTTGTTATATGGGAATCATTGTAAAGAGGTGGGAAACTCACTCCAATGGTTTTCGCGTTTTGGAGCTTTGGAATGGTATGGGCACGCTTCTTTTTCAGAGGGCATTATAATGGGAGTTGAGGAAAGTTACGGGAACTTTGAAGACTATTATTTTTGTAGTTATGACGTTCTCTAGGGTTGGGGAATACAAAGCTTGTAGAGAAATATGTTGAACCACCCACAAAACATGAGCCTATGTTGAAACCTTGGCAAGAAGAAAAGCCAAAGACATCCTTAACACCAATATCCTTAATTGAGAAACTAGAGCAATCTCTCAATGGGTTAAGGAGTGTGACACCTCAATGTAAGGGTGATATCTGGGATGTCATGTTGATGAGTATTTCTTTTTTTGTTTATGTATATATATCACAGAAGATTGTGTGTGCATATTGTATGTGGTAGTCAATGCTTAAACATTAGGGTTGCTTTACTTTTCCTTTTAATAATAACTAGAGAAACATATGTAAAACTATTCCTTTGTATTTTTAAGCTAGATTCTTTCAAAAACTGGTCATGTGTCAAAGAACTGATAATGAACTTGACATTTTTAATATTTTATATATAATAAAAGAGAGACTCAGGGAAAAAGACACCCGAAAAATATATTTTATATATAAGAAAAATTATATAGCATTTTTTTATATTTAAATTAACTTTAATATTTGAATATTTTGATTAATATTAGTTTTCTTATTATATAGATTATATAATACTAAAAAAATATTTATATTTTTTATTTTTAATTATTTTATATAATATTACCATTTAATCGTTCGTGTTTTGGAAAAATTTCTAATCGTTCCCAACACCCATACCCAATTTCTCAATGTTCCCACATAATTTTAAATATTCGTTAAAATTTCCATGATGCCATTGTAATCAAAAGAGGTTTGCGGTATCCAAATATTCGTTCAAATCGTAATCAAAATATTCGTTCAAATTTTCATAGTTCCACGTTGGATAGAAATGTATCTAGGCGGCGGTACT
This sequence comes from Pinus taeda, assembly GCA_000404065.3. Lineage (NCBI taxonomy): Eukaryota > Viridiplantae > Streptophyta > Pinopsida > Pinales > Pinaceae > Pinus > Pinus taeda. The sequence goes on along the minus strand of APFE030890800.1, from coordinate 6,740 downwards.
CTTTAACAACCTAAGATAGGGAACACTTTTATTGTTCCACGTAGATAGATATATAAAAAAATTAAACGATGGGAAAAATGCCCTTTCACGGCCAAAATACCGTCAAATTCCAACTCTGTTCACTCAAGTTAAATCACGGCCAAAATATTGTCAAATTCTAAACTCTACTCTTAATCGCTTAAATTAAATCTGAGTAATATATATGCATCTTCACAATTAGGGTATACATACTCTACTTTCTTTGGTTTTAATAAACACATGCTTTTAACCATTAAGCCCACTAAAACCATATATATATATATGGTGGACACTGAAATATTTTATTTATGAGTTAGATTGAAATATATTTTTTTAATTAATAACACTAAAAAACAATAAGCATCTATAGACATTAAATAAAAAATCTTTTAGAATATTAGAAAATAAGAAATCTTTTAGAATATTAGAAGATAAAACCCAAGGGACTTCTCATTTCCAAATTGATACTAAAAATATATCCTATAATCTTTAAAGTGTAAAGCCTATCAACAATAAAGATCAAAGCCATTACAATATACTCATTATAAACTCAACTTGTCATTTACCACATAAAATAAATCCAATTTATAAATCTCTATATATTATTCAAAGAAACATTAAATTTTTTAATTTAATAATTATATTGAAATATTTTTTAATATCATATCACTTATGAAAAATTACACATAATTTTTTAATAAAATTAATAATTTCTATATTTTAAAAAAAAACAAAAACAAATTATAAATAGTTTAAATAAATATTTATATTAATTAAAAAAAATTAATCATTATTATAATCCTACCATGTTACATGCTTATCACCATATCTATCATATAACGACTATATCACCATATCTATCATATAACGACTATGTAACATAATAGATTCCTACAAATATAAAAATGTATTATATGAATCCTTGATCACTCACCTTATAACACCTATTACCATAGTAAATTTTATTACAAATATTCTGATAATATTTATCATTTTTCCTAATATATAATATCATATAACAACTATGTAACATAATAGACTCCTACAAATATAAAAATGTATTATATGAATCCTTGATCACTCACCTTATAACACCTATTACCATAGTAAATTTTATTACAAATATTCTGATAATATTTATCATTTTTCGTAACATATAATATATAATGCTTATTACAATAAATTAAGCCAACTCAACTTCTACATATATTGAATCTATTTTTTTCCATTAATCAAATTTATAATTTTAAAAAATAAATATTTGTTAGACTCGCTCTTCTAATCTATTTTTTATAAAATATAATTTTAACGAGTTGTTTTTAGTGCGATTTTTTGAAAGTTTTTTGGGTGGGTTTTGCCGTTCTAATTTTTCTAAAATTTGGGAGGAATTTACTGAAATCACAAGCTTGATGGGTAATCCCTGCAGAATGGAAGTGCCCTAGGGTTTCTTCAAGGTGCTAAATCCATATATACAATAAGAAAATGAGTTTAAATAACACATATCAAGATTTCACCTCAATTTTTTCTACTGGATTCTAGCACAAGAAAGTCCAAAAAATCACACTAAAGACAATTCAGACAATTCCTAATTTTAATATTTTATAATAATTAATGAAAATGTATTTATTAAAATTTTAAAATGGTAATTCAATTATAATAAATATTCAATAATGGTAACAATTAACTTCTTAAAATATATTTTATAATATTTTTATAGTAGTTTATAGATGAAAATTGCTTCTTATTAAAGTATAATATATATAATAATTAATAAAATGTAATTTATATAAGATTTTAATAATGTTATTTTAATTATAAAAAATATTATAAATGGTTAAGCATTATAACTTTCCTAAAATATGATTTTAGATATTTCTAATAATTAGTATCGTCAGTGGCAAATTTGATCGCTATATGTCTTAAAATAGTTATGTTCTTTTTTATTATTTTAATTAAATTAATTATTAAATATTGTCATTCTCTTATATATCTACATAACCAATAAGATTTTGCTACACTTTCTATTTTCAACCATTATTCTTGGCCTTCCTTACCCCTTCGTCATTAAAACGAGAGTGCTAGGAAATAACAATTCAAGATATTACTAGCCCGATGTTGGAGGCAAACAATGAAATAATAAGAGATTAGATATAATTATGTTTTCATTTACTTCTATATTCCATGTAATTTTCTTGTTAGTAGAGGCTCTTGAGCTCAACAAGGTTGCTATTTTTGTCTCTTTTGCTATTCTCCTTTAAGTGGGGCAATAAATGGTTTTGATTTTTATTTTTCATGGATATAATTTTTTGGGCTCAACAAGGTTGCTATTTTTGTCTCTTGTTGTTAGCAGGGTTCAAAATTGAACACGTCAGAGCTCTTTAAAGGGCCTCTGGCACGTCAGAGAAGTAAAGAAAAAATTTTACACGTCAAAAAAAATTTAAAATATGATTTTTGACATTTAAAAAAAAATTGGAATAATATTTTAAAATTTTTTAAGAAGGGCTAACCTTTTTTTTAAATTTCATTTTTTTTTAGAATTAAAATTTTAAAAATGTTGAATTTGGGGATTTCCTTAAAACTTAAATTTTGAGAAACTTCCATTTCAAAAATAACAGTTTCTTTCTTTTTGAGTTGTTTTTTCTAATTGTGCATATGATGCAAGTTTTTATTATTTATTATGCCAAAATTACCTTTTCATACCATTAGATTTGGCAGTTTCTAAGTTGCTCCCATTTAAAAAACAACAGTTTCTTTTTGAGTTGTTTTTTCTAATTATGCATATGATTCAAGTTTTTATTAATTATTATTATTTCACAATCCTTTGATACCATTTCATTTGGTAATTTCAATTGAGAGTGGTTTGACAACGATTTAAGCTGGAGAGGAGTGCATTCCACAGGCTGTAACAGAGTGCAAAGATCGGAAATAAGGGGTTATTCATCAACTTTGCTGAAGTTGTACTGAGGGCAATTCTCCGTTACAAACCAGGTTCCACTATTGTTGCTATTGTGATGTACTATCTTAACCTGAATTAAATGATGATGTGCAGCTTTCAGTTTGTTATTAATGCAATATATATCAGCAGCTCAAATCATTTCTGAATGCAATCTGCTATCTTAATATCTGGCCTGAAGTCTTCTTATATAGTTGCGTCATTGTATGCTATTGTTCAAGCTACAAACAAATTTTTTTACATCTACAGCAGTCCAGCAACAAACTCTTGTCAAAAGGCTTCACCTTAAAAAATCACATAAAACTCCAGTGACCAATTTGGGAAATTTATAGAGGGAATTCTACTGTGGAGTACCTAAAGAATAACAACGTTGCATACCAAGGAACACATCCATATCTCCAACATCAACGTAAAAGTTGTCTCTAACAGTATAATCTAGCATTATTAGTTATCTTCTTGAAACATCATAGTTATCTTGAAACATCTTAGTTATCTTGTTTTTCCCCTAGGGCTTGAATTGCTGGACAGATCTTTTCCGAATAGATCTTGAATTGCTGGGCTCTGATATTTCAAAACAGATTTAGCAGAGCTATGATATTACAGACAGATTTACTAAAGAATTATAGGTTTAGTTTCTATGTATAAAGACAACTGATAAAGCCATTGTATTTAAGTAATATGCGGATTATTCATATGAATTTCTTCAGTGCACTCTCAAAGCCCCTGAAAACATCATCCTTCATTCTTCTTGTATGTGACCTGGGGTGATTTCTTGTTTTATCTCATATTTGTTTCTCTTTCTTCATGCTGAATACTCTAGCCGTACCTTTTCTGATTACTATCTTGAGGGCTAACTACCTCTGTTGATGCCCGATCTAGCCTAATGTAGTCTTAGCTACTGTGCTAAACCGAAAGACGAAAATGTGATGTTATGCCTTGGGTTATGGTAATTCTGTCTACATGTGAGTTCTTTACATGTTAGCATCAACATAATATAAAACAATCTAAATGTTACTTGCTATTCTGATGTTTAGTATTTACAATCTTTGACTAATTGTTCATGTATCCCAAAGCCCAAAGCCCTGTTCTAGAATCTAAAGCTGCTAAGTCGGCACATACAGTATTAGATAATACTGGAAAAAGCTCTTGAATCTGGGCTAACCCCTGCCAATTGCATATCTTGAAAATGTCTCAGGGCCTCCGCAGCTACCATTGCCAATGGAATTAAAGAATGTCAATGCGTGACACTGAAGTGGATCTAAGGTTTTCAATGGAGCTAGGATACAGTGAGAATATACATTTTTGCATGTGAACAATTTAGAGCATTGTATAGAGTATTTGAATTAGACCTTCGTTTCATATGGCATTCCAGCGTCTCTGGATTTGTTACCAAGCGATCCTGTTTCAGTTGCCCACATTTTGCCCACATTTGCAATTGCATATATGCTCTCATACAACAGCAGAAACATGATTTAGAGTTTTGAGAATCACTTAGAGAAGTTAAAGGTTGCTATCAGATATATCTCGATTCAAATCCAAGATTGAGAGGCCTGACGCCCTGGTGAGCACAAAAGAGTTAGCGCTTACTAGTCACACAGTCGGAGCAAAAACCTTCTGCTCCATTTGAAGCAAAGAAACACGTATTAATGGCTAAAGATGTTGATTTAGGGGGTTTATTATGATTAATGTAGCTGGACATGCTTGACTTCCTGAATAGACCCAATGTCCCAGTTAATCCCGGTTTGGCAATCAATGGGATGCTGAACCACCACTACTCTGTTGGGAGAACATACGGATGTCTTTGATCGTCCTTTCCATATGTCAAGGGATTAAATTGAGTAGATATTGAGAACAAAGATTTCTTCTATAAAGGAACGTATGCTTCAATTACAAGAAGCACAAAAGGTAGCACAAGTTATACATGAAGCTACTACAGTTGGAAGCACAACCTGTTGAAGTTTGAATTATTATTCAAAATGAATAGAACAAGATTGACTTTCTCTAGCTTGAATGACAGCTCAAAAAATGAATTATAGTAAAAGAGTCTTATTTTAAACCTATTCTTCTTTAAAATAAAGATGAATTATAGTACAGGAGTTGCATTCTAAACCAATTCTGGTTTAAAACAATTACCAATTATCTACTTGACTTTGAGACTAACTCTTATGATTATGAGTAACCAACACTTGATTATATCAATACCGTCATATTACCTAAATATGTGGAGGTTTAATTTGCACTTCCCAAACCCATCATGAAATTTTGGGGAGAACTTATCAACAAAAGGAATATAATTAGTGTTGGATATGAATAAAACTAGTGTCTATATAAAAAGATGTGTCTTTTCACATTCTATACAACGTCAAAGCAATTCATTTTCAAAGTGTTGCATTCTTTCAAGACAAGTCATCTTCTTGTGCTCCACATCTCACTCCTCTTCCATAGCCAGTAAGTCAGATTCAGTTTGTCCTTAGATAGATCATTTCCATGTAATGGTCTTAAGTGCCAAGAAGATATATCAGTCATACATCAAAGTTTATTCTCAAGTATGTGCCAAGAAGATATATCGGTCATACATCAGAGTTAGTTTATTCTCAAGTATGTGCCAAGAAGATATATCGGTCATACATCAGAATTTATTCTCAAGTATTGACAACTTTTGCAATGGAGATATCATCTTCCCACCATGTATCTTACAAGGTGGAACTCATTGTTAGCCATTGACATTAAAGATATATCAAGTGAGCCTAAGCCATAGCCTAAACCAGAGGAAGCTAACACAATCAACTACAAGAACATAGAGCTATAGTCAACCAAACCCAATGTAAGAGATCTAGCCACAAACAAACTCATATTCCATTAGCATCACTTGGTTGGTGGCCAACCTTAAACCAACACATGTTTCTAGTGATCTTTGAACCATTACTAAGGAGTACTTCCACTTTGCTGAAGACTTGAACTTCCAACCAAATTAAAATTGGAGCAAGAACTCCTTTAGATCATGTTCCAAAATTGGTGGTCACCTTAAACCACCTTCCAAAATTGGTGGTCACCTTAAACCACCCTTGATAGAAACTTTGACTTTTTCTACATCATTTGGTTTGAGCTTTTCCGTAAACCACCTTTTCATGGAGCACATCTAGCTATTCACGGTTAAAGACTTTTTTATTTCATCTTTTCTCTTAGACTTATATACATTTTAGAGGCATATACAACTCTTTTACTAATCTTCAGTCACCTTTTCAACTGTAAAACTGATCACACCATTATTGTGATATTACTTTTTTATTTTAGAAATCATCGATTAAAAGAAATTGTTCTTTTATGTTACGTTGAAGTCTGTCCTGTGATGTTCAGTTTTTTTATTTTTTAATCTTGAAATTGAATAACTGCAATGAATTTAGCAATTCCAGTAGCATAACAATTTAACCAATCCAAGGTTTTCTACGCTCTCATAATTGCAACAATACTTTGAATTCACCATGGACATCGAATACCATCTATGCAACAAATTGACGAAAATAATTGCATTTTGATATCCACGTATTTAACCAACCGTTTTAGTTAACTCAGACACGACAGCCGGAAGTTTATGAAAAATGTGCAAATCACTTTTAACAGTTTTATCAGGTCGGTCAAAGTGATTTACAATCAATTGTCTCTCATAATAATTTATTTTAAACATAAAAGTTTAGTTAATGAAATGAACATAGAAGAATAATGAGTAAAAAGAGAATAATAAGATGTAAGTGGAAAAGATTTAACAACA